>JAVFHW010077942.1:9074-31557 GCA_032159205.1 Eurystomus glaucurus suahelicus | reverse complement strand
TTCCTAACCTGATCCCTGGCTGCTCAGACAACTTCTTTGTAATCCTCCCAGGACACCTGTCCTTGCTTCTACTCTGTGTAGACTCTCTTTTTGAATCTAACTGTGTCCAGGAGCTCCCTGTTCATCCATGCAGGCCTCCTTGCACTCTTGCCCGTCTTCCTCTTTTTTGGGATGCATTGCTCCTACGCTTGGAGGAGGTGGTCCTTGAATAGTGACCAGCTTTCTTGGGCCTCTCTTCCCTCCAGGGATTTATTGCATGGTATTCTACTGAGCAAATCCCTGAAGACGTCAAAGTCTGCTCTCCTGAAGTCATCAAAGTCTGCTCTCCTGAAGCCCAGGGCATTGAGCTTGCTGCACACTCTCCTCATTGCCCTAGTGATCTTGAATTCCACCACTTTATGGTCACTGCAGCCAAGGCTGCCCTTGTGCTTCACATTACCAGTCAACCCCTCCTTGTTGGTGAGGACAAGGTCCAGCATAGCACCTTTTCTGGTTGGTTCTTCTGCCATTTGTAGAAGGAAATTGTCATCAATGCATTCCAGGAACCTCCTGGATTGCTGGTACCCTGCTGTGCTGTCCTTCCAACAGATGTCAGGGTGGTTGAAATCACCCATGAGGACCAGGGACTTTGGAACCTAAAGCCACTTCTATCTGTCTATGGAGGATATCATCCACTCCTTCTTCCTGGTCAGGTGGCCTGTAGGAAACCTCCACCTTCCTCTGCCTTCCCTTTAACCCTGACCCATAAGCTCTCAGTCAGCTCCTCATCCATCCCCAGGCCGAGATCCATGGACTCTCACTGATCACTGACATAGAGGATGACCCCCCTCATCTTGTCTCCCCTGCCTGTCTTTCCTTAAGAGTTTGTATCCATGTATTCTCAAAATCCAGTCATAGGAGTCATCTCATCAGGTCTCAGTGATGTTAATGACATCATAGCCCTGCAGCTATGTGCACATCTGTAACTCCTCTTGCTTATTCCCCATGCTCTGAGCATTTGCACAGAGGCATTTAAGTTGGGCCCACAGGGAAGCTGACTTACCGCATGGAATCCCATTATCTTGCACTTCGGGTGATCTCTTGCTGGCTTGTGATCCTTCTCCAGGCCCAGAGTATCTGTTACTGGCACTGGCCTTGAAGTGGGATAGATTAAGGATTCCCTCCTCCAGCAACTCTAGTTTAAAGCCCTTTTCACTAAATCGGCAAGCCTATGGCCAAAGATGCTCTCCTCCTTCCCTGAGAGATGGACTCCATCAGTTTCTAGGAGACCAGGTTTCTCAGAGTGAGTCCCATGGTCAAAGTAGCTGAAGCCCTAGCTGTGACACCATTCGCATAACCATTTATTGATTTTCCCAATTCAACTGGCCCTTTCAAGCCCCTTTCCTTTGACTGGCAGGATTGATGAATAGGCTACCTGTGCCCCTGAGTCCTTCACCACTGCTCCTAGGGCTCTGTAGTCGTTCTTAATACTTTCAGTATTGCTTCTGGCTGTATCACTGCTGCCCACATGAAACAGCAGCAGATTGGAGTCCATGGAACTCCAATGGTTCCATGGTACAAAATGGTTATGTACTTTGTGATATAACATGTATTTGATCCTTTCTTGAAGTGTCATGCCACAAGTAATATTATTCTGATTAAATACATGGAATTACCTTACAGGGAAAATATTGATTTATATTGATTATACATGGTGACAGTAAGTATACAGGTATGTGGGAAAATAATTGAATTATTAAAGGTATATTCAACTTCGTGATCTTTCTGCAGTTTTGTCAGAAGTATGTAAAAACTTCTAAAATTGCACTGTGAATAAAAAGGACATTGATTTGCATACCCTTTGGGAAGGGTATGCAATGAGTAAATAAAGCTTACTTAGAGTTTTAAAGTTACATTTGTACTGAAATAAACTTAGTTTGTATGATGGCTAGTTAGATACAAAATTTGTACTTAGAATTGCTTCAGTATTTGTAGTTTGTGCTTTCAGTAGTCACATGCACATTTAAATGGGGATATATTTTTTATAAACTAATCACACATATTAACTGTAACTTAAGTATATACCCATGTTTTTTAGCGTGTTTTTGAAAGAACAATGTGTGTCTGCCCAGGGATTAACAGAGTCCTGGTGACACCTTGAAGACCATACAATATTTTATTCAGTGTAAGCAGTGTTTTTTCATCTGCAAATACCTACTTTCCTGACGTCAGAGCTGAACTGTATTAGGAAAGACAGATAGAAGCTAGAGAGTCACCAGCTTTATTTCTATAATGGTATCTCTTTGTTCAGCTATAACTGCTGGTCATATTGCTCTGCTCTGCCAAGAGTTATGTCTCATACTGCAAGTTTGATTTGCAGCGGTTCAATTTCCCTGAATCTCCACTTCCAAAGTAATAGGAACATGTAAGCATATAGTAATGGCCATGCTAAAAAGTTGATTTTTGAGGTGGTCTTACTAGCATTGTATTTGCCTTTACTAATGCAGCTGCCTGGTTCAGATCAGAAATAACTTGTGCCCCACTGGCTCAGAGCACAGGTGAAATTAGCATGACAGCTTCCACAGAACCATACATTAAGGTCTTTTTTTATCTAGACTGTAAATCTTCCTTCTCAGTTCAGTGCTCTTTTTGAGTCCACAGTGTTCTTTTTGTCTGTTGTATCCCACTGAATTTAGTTATACAGATATCAAAACAGATTTTTGAAATATCACAGCGGTTTGAAGTTAACATAGAATGGAAGAGGGAAATGTGAGAACTTTTAAAGGTAAATCTCAATTTAATTTCCAAAGTGTAATTTAAAATATAGAAATTAAGCATGTTTTCCTGAAAGTGCTGGACACTACTCTAAAAAATATGCTCACAGAAGAACCTTCATGTAAGGGAACAAATTTGAAAAGCAAATCCTTGGCTCACTGTTAGTAGAGAGAGTCCATGGTGAAAAAGTTGCACAAAGTTAGTATTGACTTTCTAGCACTGTGCTAGCACAGCTAGCACTGTGCTGAAAGTCCAGTGTATAGGTCCTGCAGGGTTTACACTGACTGGTTGATTGCAGCTGTCATTGATTAACACTTTTTGTGTTGTACAGAATTCTGACATGTTTCTGTTGGATTTATACACAGTTTCTTTAGATATAAGCAACATAAGGAAGATGGAGTTTACCTACTTTTTCTTCACTAATTTTTTCTTTACATTCAGAAATTAAAGATAATTAGAAAATTGTTAAGATGGAGGTCTGGATGAATCTTAGCAATGAAGGAATCAATCTTTGTATATTTTTCCTAATGCCCCAGAAGAACCATTGTAACTGTTTCCTCAAGCTATGATGTTTATTGTGGGAGCATCTAAATTGCATCACAGGTAGTAATTATCCAGATATTTAATTAATTTTGTACTCATTTATCTTGCATATTAAAAATTACAAGTAGTGAGTTACTATAAACTGTATGCTGGCACCTCTTTTTGTCTTGCCTCTTTTTTTTTTTTTTAATTTCTTTTTAATTTCTTTGCATCTAATTTCATAGTTTCTTTCCTTACAGCATCTTAATACTATTCATTGTTTTGACACAAGCCTGCATTATTGGAAGGTCACATTCTAAATTTTGGAGAGCTTTTCTGGCCATAAAGTGTAATCTCCCATATTAAGCAAAGATCATAGCAGATGGTACTGTGTGATTTTTCTTTTTCACTTCATTACCAGTCAGTTTTCTGAATTTCAGAGGATTGTGTCAGGTTCTGATGGCCCCAATTTAATATTTATCAGAGCAGCAAAGGTGTTTTGAAGTTCCTGACACATTAGAAGAATTTATTTAGAACTGATTCTTGCTTTAATAAAAATGCTATCTGGTATTAATATCTTTATCTTTTGTGTTTAATAAGTTTAAAAATATTTCTTCCACTTTCTACAAAACCCAAATGACATAAAATAAATCAGTGGTTTTCTTAGAGAAACATGTTTGTGCAGAATTTCCTTATTTCTTCATCATATAGAAATGATTGCCCTTTCTATTCTTTAATTACACCTGAGTGTTTTAATTTTTAGTGCTGAGGCATTTACTGGACCAAAACCATGTTCTCACTTACACCTGAAGAATTGCAGTATCTCTGCTATTTTTAACCAATACCACCTTTTTCTCAATAAAGCAGAGTCTACAGAGGGATAAGGCGAGCTTTTTTCTGCCTTGCCTTTTTCACCTCCCATATAAAAATGCAGTGTCTGCAGAGGTAATGGCGGATTATCACAGAAGTCTTAGTAAATAGCACAATCTCCATTTTAATAATCTCTTGAAACAGGGCCTGCTTGTTCTCTCACATAAGGCAAGTTTACTTTTTATGTCCTACCTATTCAAAGATAAACTAACTTCAGCTTTTAGCTAGTGATTTGGGGAAAATTGGAAGGGTAACAATGATTAGAATATTAAAACCTGATTTTAACCTGTGTAGGAAGGTCATAACAGTAAAAAAAGAGTCATAGGGATTGAAGGAAAAGTGTGAAGGGGAACTGACTTATAAAGAGACTGTCACTTTTAAAATTACTAATAATTCAGAACTGTAAAATTTGATGCCTCTGTGAATGAAACTACAGAGGAAGGAAATTCTCTTATATGTCTGTTATAGGGCATTTAATCAAATCAGCAAAGTAAAACTTCTTAAATTTTTGGCTGTAAAATGCAGAATAAAAAAATACACCTTTATAGGGACATTAACTCAAGAGACAGATTCTGGACATCTCAACATATAGTAGGAATAATATATATATTTTTAATGTTAAATTACGATTTTCCAACAAAGTGGGGGTGCCATTGTGCTGTAAGTGGGATGTTGTAAGCTGTGAAGGGACTGACTAGAGGCAGCTTCACGTGACTGCATTCAGAGACAGCAGAAAGAGGAAGGCATGGCCAGTAATAAAAAAAATGTATGTACTTAAATCCACAAAGGATTTAGGATGGATGCAGACACCTAGTTTATGTATCAGAAACAGTCCTCAAAACCACAGTATGACTCCTTAGGCATTTAATACCTCTAGGCACTTGAACTTGCCAGTGAGTTTCTACTAGTATACACAATTCTTTTCCAAATCTTTTCCAGCTTGGTAACACTGAGCAGCTTAAGGCATCCTACCCATCTGTCTTCAGCTGGAAACCTCTGTGTAGACACTGCCCCCAGGACAATCCAGAAAGTGTGTTCAGACTGAGAGGAGAAATATTTACAAAAAAAGAGCAAGTGCTGTGGCTTCCCTCTTATGCAGTAGCACAAACGTGATGATACCTAGTATACGGAGACCTTGAATTCAGTGCCCTCCTCAGCTTCACATGTAACCTCCTGTGTCCATGAAAAAAAAAAAAAAAAAAAAGAAAAGAAAAATCTTTACAGCAGAGTCCTGTCATAGAAAACTAAATCTGATTTAATAGATCCAGCTATTAGAAAGTAGGAAGGAGGTAGCCTGAGGAAGGGCTCAGCTATGATAGGGCTACTCTGTTTGGTGGAATATGATCTGTTGTAACATATTTTTTTAAAGATGTAGTCAAGATAAAAGGTAGTATGTGCAACCGATGTAAGACTGGAAGAAGGGAATTTCCAGGAGATATTTGAATGAAGGTGAATAATTTGATAGACCAGATAAGTGAAAAATTAACATTGTGGAACAGGAAACAGAATATCTGGGGGATGAAACAGGATGAAATAAAAAATTTCCAAGCCAAATTTGATTATATATGGCCGTGAAATACATCTGTCAAAAGCAAAGAAATAGCAATCAAGGACTAATTGTGCTATGGTCTCTGATTTGCAAAACCAATAGTAGTTTTTTATTTGGACTGTGCTTCATCTTCCTTCTGCTTAGCGTTTTACTGCATCCCTTGCAAATAGTTTTCTAAGAATGATTCCCATCCACAATGTGCGAAAGGCAAACCTATCAGCTGAACAAGGAGTATTTTTATTATTTTATTATTTTTATCATTCTTTTTTATTAATATTTTAGTGTCACTCAGGCAGTTTTAAAGCTTTTTAATTAATTATTTTGTACTTGGAGTTTTCTAGCACACTGTGATGGGTATTTCTAATTTTACTTAGCATAAAAGCAAGCTCCTGATATAAAAGATACTAAAGGACACTTACAAATAGAAATTGTTCTTGTCTGCTGGTTCATAAAGTTCACATGGATTCTTTTTAATTTTTTTTTTATTCTTACGACTCTCAATTCACTTGCTGCAAAATCCAACTGACTGCTACTAATTATTCTAGTAATCACAAAAGATTTTGCTGCAAACATTTGCTTTCATATGCTTTATAGCAAGAAGAAAAGAAAAAAATCTAGCTCCTTAACCACTGCCTAGAGGCAGTACATCCTGATGGGCCATGTGCAAAATTATAATGGTATATGAGAATTGTTGAGATGCATGCATGGATATTATTTACCTGAGATCATGTGAAGCACGAAATGAGTTTATAGCATGAGTGATCACTCTGACTCTGAAACAGTTATTTGCCACAATCCCTTTATTAGGGATAGAAATCCCTTTATTAGTTTTTGTGGAGTTCAAAGGCATATATAGTCCTTTACAAAGGGCAGAGAAATGGAGAATGATCCATTACATAAGTGCAGGCCTTAACAACATAAGAAACTGTTTTTTAGTTCTTTGTATTTTGACGTATTTGATGATAGCTTATATTCCTGCTCCAGGCATGCTGTAGAATATATTTTAAGTCATACTTCACTAAAAAAAGAGGCTTGATTCTAAAAAAGTGCTAGCTTCGTTGTCTCTGAACTAGCTATGATCTTCAATGTACTGAGTATTTTCAAATAGAAAATACTGAGGAATGGATGGGAAAATCTGCAGAAGTAGATTATGTTGATACAGTCATCTACCTTTTTTCCTGTACCTCAGCATTGTTGGATTCCCACCCCTTTCATCTCAAAGAGACAGTTCTGTGAATATGCAGCTCAGTGTTTATCAAATGATGGTGGTCTGCGGTCCAGGCCTATCCAAGTAAAAAGTTTTACCCCAACTTTTCTGAGGTTTGAGACCTGATATATCCCACATTTCTACAGAAGATCTCATTTTCTTTAGGATTCCCCAGTTTCCTAAGGAATCATTCCAGCTGACATGAAGTTTTATCAGCTTCAAATGGAATGTGTATGTGGTGGGTTAACCTTGGCTCAGGACCAGGTGCCCACCAAGCCATTCTATCACCCTCTCTTTTTTTCCCCTCTCCCTTCTCAGCAGAGTAAAATAAAAGGGGAGGAAAATAAGATGGAAAACAAAAGGAGTTTAGTAATAATAGAAGCAAAGCCAAGCAAATCCGCACACGGAAGCAAAGGAAAACAAAGATTTATTCTCTACTTCCCATCGGTAGGCAATGTTTGGCCCCTTCCTGGGAAGCAGGGCTCCAAGATGCGTAGCAGTTGCCCTGGAGGACAACAGAATGCCCCACCCCCCTCCTTCTTTCCCCTAGTTTTATAGCTGAGCTGATGTCATATGGTATGGAATATCCCTTTGGTCAGTTTGGGTCAGCTGTCCTAGTTGTGTCTCCTCACAAGATCTTGCCCACCCCATCCCACTGGGGAGGGGGAATGTTGGGAAGAGCCTTGGTGCTGTGTGAGCACTGCTCAGTAGTAGTGACAACACGGGTGTGTTATCAACACCCTTCTAGCTCTCAGCACAAAACACTGCTGCTATGTGGAAAACCAGCTCTGCCAGACCCACTACAGTGTATAATCAGTCTGGTCCAGCAGAGCCAGTGCTAGAGCTCCACTTCTATATAGACTTCAGCAGAATTATACAGTGGTGCTTACAAAAACTGAGTAGTCTTGCAATATGTTTTCCTGTGATAGAAAGTGTGTGTGAGGGTAAAGGGTGACTGAAGTGTGCTAAATAACACCTCTCCTATTATGGTTGCTCCTTTTTGAATAAAGAATGAAGCTAACTGCAGGATAGGAAACTTTTTGCCGTCAATTGAGAGCTCATTCTGTTCTCAGTGTCTTTTATAACTTTTCCAACAGATTCAAAGACCTAGACAAAGTAACTGTGATGATCTTATGTAAAAATACATTATGACCTCATAGTTAAAGGGAAACAAGAGAGCTAAAAAGCTGAATTTAACTTATACTCCCTGCTCTAGCCTACCCACAGACCTTAGCCAATTTTGGCTGTTTTCAACTGCTACTCAGTAATTCATACAGCCCCAGCACAGCTCTAGCACTATAATATTTAATAGCAGTAGACTGACCTACATAACCCTGGTGTTAGTTAGAATGACTTTTTTCTTTTGGACATCTCATAGACAAGTTATTTGTGTGTTGTGGGCGGGGGAGTTGCGGGGGGTCAGGGTTCTGCTATTTCCTTGAGACATTTCTTCCAGTGGATCTTTGGCTGTGCATGGACTTTCTATCAAACTGACAACAACCAAACTACATTGTTTAATAACTGGAAAATTCTGTAGTAGTGATGGGTGGAGATTTGTGACAATATAACCTTCACTGAGCACTACACCATGTTTTAGGCATACAAAGCCTTCTATAAGTCAGTGTTAGCAACTGGTATTCGATTAGAAGACACTGAGATACTGAACCAAGTGTGCTGTCAGAAGTGCCTGAAGTCACCGATACCCGTACATACATGGCCTCTATTTTGAAGGAATAATATTACTTACTAACAATGGGTACTCTTTAAGACATATAGGTGAAAGGATATTCTTATCCCATTTCCCTTTCCCTTTTCCCTTTCCTTTCCTCAGAAGCCCTTCTAGCTAAAATTCCAAGAGTGGAAATGGTGCAGAACATGCCTTCTTTATCTACTGTGAATGGTTTTGTGAGTGTAACGTACAAAGCTACAAGTGCACTCACTATAAAAATAAATCCATGGACTTTGTAAATTGTTGCTCTGGTTTTGTAATAAAGAGCATTTTTTAGAGGGCAGACATTTCTATGAAAATATTCTGGGTCATTCCTTGTAATTTCACTTGATTTTGCATAACTAATATAACCAAAGAAGCAACTCTGAAGTTGGAACAACTATGCAATATGAAATAGGAGAAATCTGATCATTAATTTCTGTTCTTTCTCACATTCTTCTAGTGCATTTTATCAAGTTATATCAATGCTTCCTGCTTACTAAGACTGCGAAAATCACAAGCTCCTACTCTCAATTGAATTTCCATGCAAATAAGCCGTAATCTAAACTGGGACCTATTACCATACTGTATTAAACTTAGGAAAACTTAATTGTCATAGATGAAATAATATTTTTCTAATTTCTTCCTTGGATTCTTTTAATTGTTTCTTATATCTTTTAAAAATATGATTAAATATTTAAATGCTGAGTTAGCATCTCACTTCTTTTTCAGTGTTTCTTTAATAAAGTGCTGCTTTTCCAACCATGATATTTCTGCTGTGTTGCATTAGTGGGTTTAGGATATTGTCCATGTTACAGTCTAAAGACATAAGTGTGTAAAAATACACTGCATAGTGAACTTCTTACAGTATTTTTTAATTGTGTACATCTTAATGACTCTAAACCCCTCTGAAAAATTATATCAGAAGAGAAAGATAAAGAAACACCTGAAAAAATTACGTTGGTCTCTGCACCGTTATTTAATGTGTTATGCATGACAAATATTTGTTTTATGGTTTTGCAAAGAAATAACAGTACAACAAGTATTTATACTCCCTCTGCATTTAAAGTTGTGGCATTTATTTCAACAGATGTGTCTGTCAACATATATTTCTGGTTTTCCTCTCCCTCCGACTTACAAAGTCTTCCATTCCTCAAACATGAAAAGTGAAGACAACTTTCTTTTTCTCTGCTGTTGAATGCAAAGGTGTCATTGCGGTTGTGATATGAAAAAGATCTCTTCGTGATCACTGTTAATAGTAATTTGCAGCTCATGAGCCAATGCTACCACACATGAATGGTTCAAAGTTACACAGGTTTGGGAGAACAAAGGAGTAGAATACAAGGAATGGATAACAAGCTCGAAAGATAATCTACATAAGAGTCTTCCATAGTAATGGACCCATTGGGTAGAAATGTTTTTATAATTTTTATATAATATTTTTATAATTTAAACATTATAATAATTATGTGAATAACTTCCTATTAACCTATAGGGTAAGTTAGAAGAGTTATGTATTTCCACTTATTATTACAAAGATTTAAAAGTGTAATCGCTTGTGCAATAGCATATGCCAATCTTGTTACATGGGTGTGCTGCTGCTGATTTGCACACAGGATTTTATCTTATTAAGCATGAAAACCAAAGGCGAAAAATGTATTCTTTTAACTTAGAAAATCACAGGCTTGGTTCAGTATCAATTCTAGGTCATGACTGACAGGTTCACTGTTGTGTTTGTACTACATTGGACACACAATTAGCAATAGTTCTTCTCTAAAATACTAATAGCATTTACCGGTTAACTATGTAGTACTTAATTTTCTTAAGAAATCTGTGTTCTGGATTGCAAGGTTAAATTTTCAGAAATGAGTAGCTATCCAGGGAGTCTCAAATTTGTCTTCACATTGCTTTGTCTGATTTCCAGAAAGAAATAAACATCCTGCCTTTCCAATGGTGGGATATTTTACTCTGTCTTAAGCCCAGTGTCTATAAAAAGAAGGATCCAGCCACTAAGAACTGAAAAAATAATTTTATAATTGTGTTACTTGATATTACTTTACACCGACTAGCCACGAGAACTCTGCATAGCTCATATTCTGTTCTTATTCCTTCTCTGGATAAATTACTGATCTCTTTTTGAGATATATATTTTATACGACAGTGTATGTACCAGAAGCATTTTCATAAACATGGAAGCTATAATAAATATAGTTATTTTTTCTTTTAATAAATATCTGTTATCTTAATGTACTTAGAACTCAATATGAAAGGAAAAGCTATCATTCTGTAAATAGCAGTCCTGTTTTCTTTGTTCTGGTACTTATCAATAGCAAAGACTTAATTTTAATTGTATTCTCTTTATGTTTTAAAATACTTTGATATGTACAGAAACAAGATACTTGAACAGGAATTTTCTTTCTTTCGTTGTGACAAAGCTATTGCAAAAAATCTTCATCTAGTGCCAGTAAGGCTTTTCTACTAAGGTTTACCCTGTCCCTATTACCACATATTTTATCAGTGAACTTCATAATAATGAAACTGTGATTATATTCTTACTGTTTCTAGAATTATTCAGAGTGGAATTCTACTAAAAATTCTAATACTGGGAAGTTGGTCTTAATCATCGTTCAGAAGGAAAAAAAAAATTCAGTACATAGATGAACTCCAATATTTTCATTCAGTTTCTTTGCAACATTGCAAAATTGTATTTTGGAGTTACATTCACCAACTTAAAATTTTAGTCTATCAGAAATTTAAAACATTATTATCAAATAACTACAAACTACATAAAACTTTCAATTATTATACTGATATAATAAAAAGGTAAACAATAATATAGATAATACAGTTGAAATTTTAATACTTGTAAGGAATTGTAATTAAATTTCTTAAATTTCACCACCTTATTTCTTTTATTTATTTAGGGAAGACAGTTATTAAAGTGAACTACTACTGTATCTTTTGACATTTACTTGGTACATTCGAGAAGACAAACCATGTGCTTGACTTGTAAAGTGAGTATGTTGAAAAATTATTGCAATTGACCATGTTGGAATCTGAAATAAATAAGTATGTACACAATGCAATTTTTCCTTTTAGCTTTAAGGCACCCATAGTTAGGAAAGGGAGCTGAATATTATATTTATAAGCAAGAGTGCTCTCATCAGTGTATGTTTCCCTTCCTGACATTTTTGATCTTAATATGCATCTAAATTTACTATAACCAAATGATCTATCTAGAGCTCGGTTTCTTAGCTCTTCCTAGACAGCTACTTATAAGTTTACCTGATATTATAGTTTATAGAATAATTTTGTAAACAAATAGGAAATTTTTCATTAAACATGAAATTATACTGTGTCTTTTCCCTGTGGTACAGTTTATTATACTCAGTTATATAAGTATTCAGACTCGGATACATATGCATTGAGTGCTCAGGTTTGCAAGCAGGTTGATTTCTCTGTTGAACATAAGGCTTGTTAATGTGATCATTTTTCAGATATTCATGAGGGTATTGTAGCTAGTGAGACATGAACTCTGATGTTCATGTAAAATAAAATCACCAAATTGGTTTTGAAGGAAGTAATTTCTAAGGAGGAATCAAATGTTGCCAGTAAATCCCAAATTGTATTCTAAAAGTTGCTAGAATAGAATTACTGCCTAAATTTTCAGAACTGACTGACTTAATTTTCTTGGTCATGGAGACACATCAATAAAGGAGAAGCACCATAAATATGTTTTTTAATTACCCTAAGGTTCAAACACACACAAATACTGAAATACAAAATGTATTCCAATAACAGTAGAGAGATAGCTGGTGTCATATAAAATACATCAGAGTATGGAGAGGAAAAACAAGTATGTTGCTCTTTATTTCTTTGTTTTCTTCTTTATTTTACCAGGCCATGTATAAAAAAGTAAAGTTGGGGTTTTTTAATTTAGCAAAAGGTTCTTGTCACTTTGTATTGGGGTCTGGCTGAGCTGGTTTTCTCCATAGCAGCCATCATGGTGCAGTGTTTTGTGCTGAGAGCTAGAAGGGTGTTGATAACACACCCGTGTTGTGACTACTGCAGAGCAGTGCTCACACAGCACCAGGGCTCTTCCCAACATTCCCCCCCAGTGGGATGGGGTGGGCAAGATCTTGTGAGGAGACACAACTAGGACAGCTGACCCAAACTGACCAAAGGGATATTCCATACCATATGACATCAGCTCAGCTATAAAACTAGGGGAAAGAAGGAGGGGGGTGGGGCATTCTGTTGTCCTCCAGGGCAACTGCTACGCATCTTGGAGCCCTGCTTCCCAGGAAGGGGCCAAACATCGCCTACCGATGGGAAGTAGAGAATAAATCTTCATTTTCTTCACGGCCACACACAGATTTTGCTTAGCTTCGCTCTGTTATCATTTAACTGCTTTTTCTTTACCTGCAAGGGTTTTTATTTCCTTCCCCTTTTTGCCCTGCTGAGGAGGGAGAAGAAAAGGGAAGGCAGTGATTGTGCAGCTTGGTGGGCTCCTTGTGCTCAGCCAAGGTTAACCCAGTACACATTTCCTTCAGGAAAGTAATAAAACTGCTTTAATAGAACTTCAGATATTTTTGAAATAACCAACATTTGAAATTGTTATTCAATATTGTAACAGCACTACTTCTTACTATACTCTCTTGCATTCTTTTAAATAAGACTTTTGTCCTTTGGGTTTGCATCCTTCAAATACTTGCTGATTTCTTATTTTACCCCAGGCATCCAAGAAGTCAGAGATGTGGAATTTTCTAGAATTTTCTATTCCTTCCTCATAAATCAGTTCTTTATCTTTTTTTTTTTTTTTTTTTCTTTTTTTGTATGTTTCTTTGTTTGTTTCATGGTTATCTCTAAAATCCCTACAGTTTGTAAATGTTTATCTGGAAGGTAGTTTCTTGGACCCAATCCTATTTTCAAAGTGTTACTCTGCCAGAGATGCCCATAGGCAAGTGCTGTGTGTCTGCTGTGTCGTGAGATATTTCTACATACTCAGGCCTAAATTGGAAAGCATTGGCTTTCCTTTGCTCTCATCTCACATTGAAAACTCACAGTTCATTATCACACAAACAAGCCCTTTGTATTTCTGAGGCTGTCCATCAGGCAGGTCTCTCTATCATGCTGATTATCTGTTATTCACGTGATTGTCTCCTCTCACTCTTCCCTCTGTTTCCAAAGTTGCATCTCAATTTATATTTGTCTTTCAAGAGCCATGATTTGGCAGTGGGCTGCACAAGTCTTGGAATGCATGAAGCATCTTCAGTTCCTACTGATTACTATGCAAATGGGGATATTTCATGTTTGCAAAAGGATTACTGGGACTAAGGTTTAAATGATAATTTTTGTATTTTCACTCTTACAGATGCCAAGCTTCTGTCAATTTTGGTTTTTGTCACGAGTTTATTCTCTCCTAGTAAGGTAATTAAGATAACTAGAAAGGTCTGCAATTAAATAATGTTATTCTTTAGATTTTAGATGAGCAGTCACAATTTTAAATTGTACTCCTTATAGTCCTTCCAACTGTGTCCAAATCTGACCACATCTGCAGTCAGAGCAGCTGGAATAATAGTGAGATTTCAAGGACTGCTGGATCAGAAGCTCACTCAAAAAGAACGTATCATGCATGTGCTTTCTCTTTTCCTTTTATCCTGAACTCAGCAACATACCCTCAGAAGTCTTCTTTCAGACAGTCCTGCTATAAATTCCTGTGGGCCCAGCTCCTCCACCACCTACTGTGGTGCTAGCATTGCCTGCTGGACATAATGGACAGAGGTGGCTCCCTTAGTGTGCTCCTCATATGGAAGGACACCACTGAGAGAGCTGAGCAAGAGACAACCCAACCCAACAGAAGCCATACCCAACAAGACACTCCTCCAACTGCTCGGCTTCTGGTTAATATAATCCAGGCCTTGCCCACCACCCCAACCATGACCACCTGGGTGAGGCGGAGTCACAGAGGCACAAGTGGGCCAGGTTCTGCCCCTGGAACATGAAGCCAATAAAAAAACCAAAACATTCTGCTAGGTTGTGACTCATTCACGGGTCAACTCTAGCTTGGGGCCAACAACTCAGACTCCAGCACTTCAGTTCCTGAAACTGATTCCTGTCTGTCGCTAAGCCCAGTCTAGGACTTTGCCAGTGCCTGCTCTGCAGCATCAGTGATGGCATAATTACTATTGCGAGAGGCTGGGTTCGATACTGGTTTTATATGTATTTGTATAAATCTCATTTTATTATTATCATTATCTTCATTAAAGCCATTTTAGTTTTCTAATCCAAAAGCCTTTCCCTCATTCCCTTCTTCTCTCATGTGGGTGGGGACGGGGCCAACAGCAATCCATAAGTCTCTCTCCCTAATTTCCTGTCTTCCCCTTTTTGAGGGGGAAAGAGGGGTTAACAGAGAATGTCTGACCCTAAACCTTGACATAGCCCATATCCAGGCTAAACTATAGCAGTTGCTCTAAGTGTAGACACAAGCCTACTTCTAGGCTCACCTGAAAACACTTAGGAGTAGTTAATGTGTTATTTTCTAGTTACATGCTTAACAGACGATAATTAGTAGCACCTATCCTGGTGCATATTGAATGTATCTAATACTTGACCTGTCTACTGATGTTATCTAGATTAACATTTCACTCTGTCATTTTAAACTGGGGTAATTTATTTTACACAGTTCACTTTGTAAGCTAAAACCAGATATTTTTGTCGGTAGCCTGGATAAGAGTTACTTTTAACATGGGAACTTTTAATTGGATTTTACATACTATGGAATAATTTCCTCTGGTGGAAAGATAGAGTTTAATTCACTATGTTGTGAAGATTTTAGAATGTTGCATAGTGCAATCCAAATATAACTTACCGCTAAGTGAAGCTGAGAACTTCAGCATAGATATTTGTTCATTTTCAAAATATGTAATTTATTGACTGGAACACTGGGTATGGGGTATCAATACTAAGGGTTTTGCATAAGACTGTCCAGTTGATGAGATTCTTCTCTGTACATAGGTTTTAATCAGTTTTAAAATGAATCTAGTGTGAATCTAGTGAATCACATGTAAAAATAAGGGTGAGACTTAATGTCTATTTAATGAAATGTTCCCTCAGATAAATATGAATTTCACATTTATATGTATTTGGGTTAGTTTTGGATTAGAATGCACCCCTTAACAAATGTGTAAAAGCTCTGGCTAAAATGCCTCTTGGAATAAGGACAAAAGAAGGATAACTCTTAAATTACCTATTCTATGGTCCTGTGTTCTCAAAAATGTCATTGTAACTTTCATATATGTGAATTATTATTCCTCTTGACAAACATGTGCAAACAAATTTGAATTTATATTTCCTCACATGTTAATAAGAAAGATTAATTTATTAAGCACAAGAATTTAAGCAGCCCTATGCTTGTCTCAGGACTAATGGAAGCTTTTTCACATCAAGCCGTTGGTGATCTGACAGCTTTGGTGATTGGTAGATCCCTCATAAGGGCAACAGTAAGGCAGATGGAAAGGTTTTATCATCTTTCTGACAAATAAACAGCTGACAGCATCTCTTGATGATGTTGTTTATGACTTGGATTCACCAAACACTGTCTCATTTACTTGAAAATGTCAGCAGCTGGAATGGGGAACAAGCTGATGACTAATAAGTCTGAATTAATTGCAGCCATTAATTTTAATTGGGATTCAAAATGTTCCAATGTGGTGTACATTTAAATTACTAATTAAGTTTCACTATGTATAAATCTTATATGAAGCAATTACTGATAATTCATCTCTGAGATAAATACCTCAGAAGCAAGTAGAAGAAAAATCTTATTGTCTTAATTTGACACTCCCTTTATTTGTCACTTCTTAGTAAGATTCTGTGAGAAGTAGATTGATTTTTTTTTTAATCATTTGAATAAAATCCATACCTTTTGCAGAAAATATAAGTTACTTATATTGTTTCAGTACACTACATAGCAAAGCTTAGGTGTTTTGGGGTTTGGGCATAGTTTTCTTTGTTTTTTAAAGAGATTTTTGCACAAAGAGATGTATCTTAAGCTGTTTGAAATTACTTAACTTTTTTTCACCTTCTTGGAAAAATCAGCCATCCAATCACAGAGCAGAAGTCTCTGTAACCTAGATGACAACTTCACACACTTTAAATAAAAGTAGGATGTTCTAAAAAAGGAATTGTTTGTAAACAGTGCAGTACCTGAATTATGCCGAGGAAAGGATCTGACAAAAAATTTGAACAAGTAAAGCAATAATTAAAATAATAAAAAATAAACATAACAAGGACTGAATTTTTTTCTAAACTCCAGAAGCCTTAGTAACATGTTTTGCTCAAACATTGTTCATCTATAAATAATAGTAATACAGTTCACCACTGTAAACAGCTCATCATATCATACTCGCAGTAATACAGAGAGATGGATCACCTGTTTGAAAGAACCAACTAAGAGTAAAAAAGTTCAGGTCAAAATACGTGAGAGTATCTGGAGATACTGAGTAAAGCTAGTAAACTAAGTCTTCCTTTCAGTTCCTAGTCCTTTCCAATTAGTAAAATCAAAATAATAATCAGATATTCTGTAACACACAGCCCACCATTACTTTTGCATATGGGAGATTTATTTTATAGTAATATATTTACATCAATAAGTTAATCCTTCTCTTCAGTTGCTCACCTGCTCATTTTACTATATTGATATCAAAATACATATTTTTTTTTTATTTTGAAATGCCTTCTCATTTTTGCTAGCAGCTCAGCTAAGAAAGGTTGGAGGTCAAGCCATGCTACAGATCTAGGAAAGATCAGATGTTAAGAGTAGAAGACCAGTTGTTTGCAAGAGGGTAGTTAACATGAAAGTATCATTTCTCTGCTTATAAAGTAAGCAGAGTGAACTCTGATTCTACTCCCAGTTTATCCAGTTTGTTTTTTCACTTTGTCTAATTTTACTAGAAACAGGATTGCAAAAAAAAATCTACAGTTTATCTTCTGATGCTAAGCTCTTACATCTAGCAATATATTTTTGCACTCTAGTCAATTTTACTGCCTCTCTATGATGCATCCTCTGGTTGGAACGAATCATAGAATCATAGAATCATTCAGGTTGGAAAAGACCCTTGGGATCATCGAGTCCAGCTATCAACCCTACTCTACAAGTTCTCCCCTAAACCATATACCCATGGTATATGGTACCACATCTAAAAGACCCTTAAACACATCCAGAGATGGTGACTCAACCACCTCCCCAGGCATTTATATCAACATAATAGAAAACACTTTTAATATTTTCACCTTACAGACAAGTCTGAAACGAATTTTTTCAGTATTTTACCTAGTAGTACTGCTGACAGTTCCACAGCACCTGCCTTTGAAGTACACTCATTTATTTAGTTCCTACTCCCTAATTTAAGGTTTTAAGATTATTTTTTTTTTTATAAATGGCTGATTGTTTGAGCTGTCTGGTGTAAATATGAAGAAAGTCTAAATATCTTCCCTTGCTCCCTGAGTGAACAACTTCATTTGAAAGGAATATTTACATATGGGATTGATACTGAACTCTAAATGTCAGATTAAGTGACCAGTTCTTTTTATTTTCTTTCAAGTTCTATTCTTCTTTCCCTTAAACCTAATGAAGCTACACTTGTCACATAGTGTGTTTTACAACTTTACACAGTTTTTATTTTGTAATGGCCTTGTTATGGTGTAGTTTCTTAGGAGTTTTCACTATATTGGTAAAACAATGAAAAAAATATGGAATATGAAGATGGTATAATGTTCATATAATTTCAGTTTAGAAATGTAGGAGATTTTGGTCATACTTTGCTAAGAAAACAGTTGAAAAGCTACATTCATTGTCCATATTTCTTGTCAACCAAAATGTACTAATAAAAATAGTATTTTTATCCTTAACATATATCATACAGATTTAAGCTAAGTAAATACGAATATATCTATAGAAACAATCTAAGGAAGGAAATGTGAACCAAATATTTCTTCAAGTCTTTTTTTTCTCTGCAAAAGTGCCTTTACAAAAATTTAAACTTGTAATTTGTTTTGTTAAAAAATCTAGTTGTTTCTAAATTTCCAATAAATTAAAAAGTCGTACAGCTTCTGTTTCTTTAGTGTAGTCTGCAACAAGTGTTCAAATATTGGCTTTGTTCAGGATAATTTTTAATCTAAATAATCCATATATTTTATTTAAAATGTAAATCGGCTTAAGTCACCTCAGTTGATTGCCCTGTAAGACCATGCCTAGATCAGATATGGAGGAGTCTTCTTGCTGAAGTTTTAAGTAAATAAGAATTTTTCATTTTCTGAATAATCTTTCTGGTTAGTGTTTTACTGGAAATAATGCTTGGTAAGGAAGTGAGTTGAATAAATAGCTTAATGTCTAACAAAGTGGTTATAAAACTTTTGACAAAAGAAAATAATTTGGTATTTGCATTCTTCCTAATTCCTTAACTGTTAAACAACTGCATAATGTGGACAAGCTTTAATAATTCTAGATGCCAATACTTTTCAGAGGGAAAATCTTTGAAAGGTGGATAATAAACTCTTCACGGATAAGCCTTTAAAATTACAGAGAAGAACTCTAAAATTTTGGAGTGTGTCTGAACTAATTAAGATATTCTGTTCTGACAGGTAATGTGGACATCTTTCAAGAACAGGGCTTTCTAATTCATGAACTTCTAGAGGATAAAACTATCATTTAGGGAAGTAACTCTACATGTTTACTTGTTTCTTAATTTCCCCCAGGTATCAGTTCCAGGTCATTGCTTGAAAAATGGATTCACTGGCCATAACATCAGACAACATAAACATCAGAATTCCAATTCATTCTAACTGTTGGAACAATATCAAGGCAGACTGTGCAACACCCATATGACTGAAAAGTTAGATCACTTGTTAAATGGCTTTATGTTACAGCCAACTGATTATTTAATGTCATTTGTTTGGAGTTACTTTAAAGGTTTGTAGCAGAAAGATATAGACCTTATTTTATCCAAGCTTATTCACTCTTCCTAGATTGAAATAATTTAACATTTGTCAAAAAACTGTTCAACAAGTCACAACTGACCATTTTTGATTAACAATTATACCTTAATGCGTTACCAGCTAGTTGACTGCAATGTGATTATTTGTGGAATAAGATGTCCTAAAGCAAAGCTACCAGCTGGATGTACTTTTAATTAGTTCATAGATATTCTAGGGTATTCATTTTATTTAGTTATTTTTTCTCTCTTTGGGAAAGCTGAGACAAAATTTCTCATCGTAGCAAAAGCTTTGAAAGTTATTATAGAGTGTTAAGCTAGGATGAGGATTGGGGAAGAAATTCAGTCAATGACTAGGTAATAGACTATCAAGGAACAATCTGAGTTTAGATCTGAAGGCTTGTTATCAAGCACCTTTTTTAAACTTCATTTTTTATTTCAGTGAAGACTCAGCTGCTTTGTTCTGTTTGTCTCATGATGTTGCATGCTTTCTCTGATTCTGTTGCATTTAAAGCAAGGAGATCAGAAAGGACTTTTTGGACAGATGGTGGTGTTGACTCTGAGTTGTAATTCATATGCAAGCTCTGTCCAGAGTTACATTTGTGCCATATGCACTAGCTTTTACATTCCCTTTGGAAATGGTTTTAAGTGCAGGAACAAACAAGATCATTTTTCCTCCCCCTGTGGTTATACTAAATGTACCTCTGCAAGGTGTTAATGGACAAACCTCATATCACTTCTCCATAAGTGTGAGGCCAGCCTCAGCTGCTGGGGACAGGTCTCCTAGGAGAACTAGTTATGCAAAATGTGGAAATTAACTTATATTAAGAGATTAAATTGAAATAAGATGCGTAAATTTTAGTTGATATTTGGAGCCAGATACACTACATAAATTGTCCTCCAAAAATCTGCCCTTCTAAAAGTAGAACTGAACAGAAAGTAGGAATATTTTCCTCTTTATGAGCTGTAACATCAGACTACTTCCTTCTCCTTTTAGTAATGTGTATTGTGATGGTTGCACTTATAATTTCATTTTACACAATAATACAGAAGGCAGATAGGCAAAATACTATATTCAAGCAGTGCACTTATAGTGCAGTTTATATTCAAAGGGTAGGGCTTTAGTTTAACAGCAAAATCAACCAAAAAGTAGGGCAGACAGGTTAAATTAGTTACTGTAAATGTATAAACAGGCCATAGGACTGAAGACACTCACTAACTGATGTAATCAGGAGGAAAATCCCTTTGTGCAGATTGCACCATATTTTACCAGTACATGTGATTTTTTTTGTTTGTTTCCATGAATCTTAACTGGAGAGATAAAGCAAGCAGACAAGACCATCAGGTGAGGCCTAACCTTAGTCACATTTTTTTAATGGAATCAATTATTCTAGAAGCAAGATGTTATTTGCCAGAATTCTTACAGTTTATGGGTCAGATCCTTGACTCTGTCAAAAGAGGATTAGGGAGTCCATCTGTGACAATTTTACAGGTCATCTGAGGATTTCCTTGTTACAGGTAAGTTTCATGTGCTACAAAGTAACTGCTCCAGTATTTCAACACCGTTTCCACAAAAGACTCTGGTAGCAAAGTTATTGCTACAGCATCTCAGGGAGAATTAGTTAAGAATAATCTGTTGGAATTATGTAGTTAAAAGTAATATCTTTTTCAGTTTCTAGTCAGAAAACTATAATTATATATTTTTCCTGTTAGGAGAGTTAAAATGACATTCCTTTGGATGTTTGCTTTGGAATTCCTCAGTTTTATTCTCTTCTGCAAGGTATATTTTTTTTTTTTCTGCAAGACAGACAAATTGATCTGTATCTGGGTTGTTCCACGTTATGTAACCTACTATTTGGTGGACAACATAGAGAAGTGTAAGTCTTTTCTTTAAGCTTCCTCTAATATGCCAACACACCTTAAGCTGCAGAAGATAACAAAGAGGTTGTGTTAGGATGTTAGTATGCCCTTAATAACTCTCATTCTGGGGGGAAAAAAGAAAGAGGGAGAAAAAAAAGCAAAGAACTTAAGTCATGGAATCGTCATAGAGCCATCATAGTGTTGTCAAATCGCTTAGGTTGGAAGGGACCAATTCAAGCCTGATTTTCAGAAGGAAGAAATGCTTTAAAATATAGATATTGTTATCTGGAATGTAGTTAATATTAGTACTTCAGACAATGAGGTAAACTTGTAGAAGAGCTATAAATGTCATAAGCATGGTCAGATGAAAAGTTTTCCTTATTAATAGCAGAAACAAGACTTAAATTATTTTGTCTTTTTTTCCACAAGCATTTTGTTGTCATACATGGATTTTACTTGCCTATGAAAACAGCAGAGCAGTATAAAGGAAAATGTTATTTCCTTTCTTTTAATACAGTAGACTTGAAAAATGCTATTTGCAATGGATGTTACGATACTTTCTACCACCACAAAATATAAAACAATTTCATTATAATGTGATAAAATAACTGGCCCATAAGACATCATTGTGGATTTATATAATAGGACTTGTTTTGTTTTTCAGATGAAAAGTTCCTTTCAGGTCTTCTTGAAGGGAAATTTTGTTCTATGCATAGCAGGTAAGAAAAAATAAAATTCATGTGAATAAATGTGCTATGGATGTGATAACAAAAATATTCTGTGGTAACCACCGGATGTAGCCTACATAATTTCTGTTCCTTGAGTGCAGTGGCAAAAAGAAAACTTCAGTGTGCTGTACACTTTTTTTGAGAAAGGGCAGGGAACCTTCAGGAGACCAATGGGTGGCCATTGGTAAGGTTTCATCAGATTCTTAATCCTATTACAGCAATGTTATTTACTGCCTTTATTAATTATAAAGATCATTAAGGTTTGAGGGTTTTCAGTATGTGGTGTTGAGT
>JAVFHW010077941.1:58429-128546 GCA_032159205.1 Eurystomus glaucurus suahelicus | reverse complement strand
GGGGGGGGGAATGTTGGGAAGAGCCTTGGTGCTGTGTGAGCACTGCTCAGCAGTAGTCACAACACAGGTCTGTTATCACCCTTCTAGCTCCCAGCAAAAAACCCTGCACCACGAGGGCTGCTATGTGGAAAACCAGCTATGCGAGACCCACTACAGACCTCCTGATGTCCTTTCTGACATTAATTGCCTTATGATCCTAAGACTCCAGATCCCAGCATTAACAAGAACATCTTGGATGCAAAAGTAGCATGGTTGCAGTTGCAGTGATACAGAAGTGGTTTATAAATAGTGTATCCTTTATGGAAATAGCTATGCCTACATTAATCATCATCTGATAAATATTACTGCATCCATACCCACACTGAGGCAGCTACAAAGTCTTTCCAGAACAGCTCATACAGTCCACATTTCCAATGAAAGAAGGCCTGTATTGCCAAGGAACAAAAAACCAACACCATCACTCTACTGTAAAGAAGCAATTTACTAAAATGCCATCATCATCCATCAGCTACTAAACTTTAAATGGCAATAATTACTAAATTTTCTTGTGCCTACTGAACTAGACAAAGACAGGATATAAACATCTTGCTAAATCACTTAAGCAATAAGTTAAAATGTATGTCATGCAGCTTGAGTAAATACAGTTGACTTGGAATTCACAGTAAGAACACAGAGGGGCAGGAAGTTGCATTGCCGTAAGTAGGAAAGCAGGTCCCTCATCCTAAAGAATTTTTCTTCAGTCTTAAGGGAAAGAAGTCTCTATTCATCAGTGTATCTGAATAATGACATTATGAATCAGGTACGTCTTCCAAACTTATCTAATCACCATGAATCATAGAATAGCTTAGGTTGGAAGGGACCTTAGAGACCATCTAGTCCAACCTCCCTGCCATGGGCAGGGATGCCTCTCAACTAGACTAGGTTGCCCAAGGCCTCTTCCAAACTGGCCCTGAACACCTCCAGGGAGGGAGCATCCACAACTTCTCCAGGCAATCTATTCCAGAGTCCCTCTACCCTCATACTGAAGAACTTCTTCCTAAGATCTAGTCTAAAACTACTCTCCTTAAATTTAAAACTGTTTCTGCTTGTCCTGTCGCTGGACACTCATGTAAAAAGTCCCTCTGAGCCTTCCTGTAGGTTCCCTTCAGGTATTAGAAGGGCAGTTATAAGGTCCCCCAGGAGTCTTCTCTTCTCCAGGATGAACAATCCCAGTGCCCGCAGCCTATCCTCATAGCAGAGGTGCTCCAGCACCTGGATCACCTTTGTGGCTGTCCTCTGGACTCATTCCAACAGATCTATGTCCCTTTTATGGTGGGCACACCAGAACTGGACACAGTATTCGAGGTGGGGTCTCACAAGAGCAGAGTAAAGGGGGAGAATCACCTCCCTTGGTCTGCTGGCCATACTCCTCCTGATGCATCCCAGGATACATTTGGCCCTCTGAAGTGCTGGGGCCTGAGCTGTAGGCTCCGAGTTGGAGTTGGTCTGTGGATGACTCACAACCTAGCAGAATGTTTTGTTTTTTTCTTATTGGCTTCATGTTTCAGAGGCAGAACCTGACCCACCTGTGGCTCTGCCCTCACCCAGGTGGTCATGGTTGGGGTGGTGGGTGAGTCCAGGGCTATATCAACCAGGAGCTGATCAGTTGGAGGAGTTTCCTGTTGGGTGTGGCTTCTGTTGGGGCTGGTCACACCTTGTTGAACTATCTCAATGGTGTTCTTCCATGTGATGGGCCACTGAGGGAGCCCTCTCTGTCCATTGTGTCCAGCAGGCGATGCTGGCACCACAGTGGGCGGTGGAGGAGCTGGTCCCACAGGACCTTATGGCAGGACTGTCTGAAAGAAAACTTTGGAGGGGATGTTGCTGAGTTCAGCGTTGGCCTGTGTGATCATGCAACTACTGGCAGCATAAAATGATGATGGCTGAACCAGCACAACACCCTCTGGGCAGCATGAGCACACTGCCAGCTCGTGTTGAGTTTCTCGTCAATCAACACACCCAAGTCCTTCTCTTCAAGCCTACTCTCAACCAGCTCTGTACCCAGTTTGTAATTGTGCCTGGGATTGGCCTGACCCCGATGCAGGACCTTGCGCTTTGACTTGATGAACCCCATGCAGTTTGCACTGGCCCATTTTTTTAAGCCTGTCAAGGCCTCTGGATGTCCTCCGTTCCCTCAAGAGAGTCCACTGCACCACACAGCTTCGTGTCGTTGGCAAACTTGCTGAGGGTGCACTCAATGCCATTTTCCATGTCACTGACAAAGATGTTAAACAGCACTGGATCCAGAACAGACCTGTGAGGGACTCCACTTGTCACTGGTCTCCACCTGGACTTCAAGTTGTTAGTCGTAATTCTTTGAGCGCGACCTTCTAGACAGTTCGTTATCCACCAAGTGATCCATCCATCAAGTCCATGTCTCTCCATCTTAGAGACAAGGATGTCATGTGGCACAGTGTCAAATGTCTCGCACAAGTCTAGGTAGATGATGTCAGTTGCTCTTCCCCTATCTACCAGAGCTGTAACTCTGTTGTAGAAGGCCACCATATTAGTCAGGCATAATTTGCCCTTAGTGAAGCTGTGCTGGCTGTCACAAATAACCTCTTTATTTTTTATGTGCCTTAGTACGGATGCCAGGAGGATCTCCTCCATGATTTTACCTGGCACAGAGGTGAGACTGACTGGTCTGTAGTTCTCTGGGCTTTCTTTGCTTCCCTTTTTAAAAATGGGGGTTATGTTTCCCCTTTTCCAATCTGTGGAATTGGAAATCATGTGGAACATGAATCATGTTCAAATGCTGAAAGTATTTTGGAATGCTTTCTAAAGTTCAGAAAAGTTGCACGAGAGCATTCTTTAGACCCATATGTCATCTCAAGTAACACAGTTTCTCAATACACTACTTTGAAAATATAGATTTATGTGGAAATATATGCCAGATCCATTTACTCTCTCTAGCTGTCACTGAAGTTCCTAAATAATTCAGTCTTTCTACATAATATAACAAAATATAGCTGATACAACCTGAGATGTCTTCAAGAACATAAATACAGAAACATGATTTTGAGCACAGGTTATGGCTGGAAAATTTTTAAAAAGAATATTTCGATCTGAGAGTTAGTGAGTAAGAGTACTCTACCAATATGAAAATCCAGTAGTATACCACTAGTTTCTGTGTTTGCATTTAATTCTTTTTAAGGATAAGTTTAGATTAATGAAATTAAGGTGTTATAAAGCAATGGTACCACTTGAAAGTTGTCTTTAGATTAGATATTAGGAAGAAATTTTTTACTGAGAGTGGTTGGGCACTGGAACAGACTGCCCAGGGAGGTGGTGGAGTCACCATCCCTGGAGGTGTTTAAAAAATGGGTAGATGTAGCACTTGAGGCTATGGTCTAGTGGCTAGAGAGATGTTAGGATGAAGGTTGGACTTCATGATCCTGGTGGTCCTTTCCAATTATAATGATTCTATGATTCTTTATGCAGTCAGTCAAGGCTCCTCTGTTAGGACTTAATAAACAAGAATAGAAAAGAAGACCAAAAAAATAGAAGAAAAAAAAAAATTTGGGTGATGAAGCACCACTATATAAGGCAGTGACTGAGGAACAGTCCTATATGTTTTAAGTCAGCAGTTTAAAACGCATACAGATATATATGATCTTAAGATCATTTAGGTTGTAAAGTACCTGAGGGGTCACTATTCCAAGCTCAAAGCCTGTTCAGCACTACAGTCAGACCAGGTTGCACAGGGCCTTATCCATTAGGTGTTGAAAACTTTCAAGGCTGGGAACTGCACAGTCTCTATGAGTAATATGACAAATGAACAAGAAGTTCATTGCTTGGCCATTCTCTTGGTGAGAAAGCTTTTAACTCATATTCACTATGAACTTCTCTTGTTTCAATTTATGTCTTTTGTCTCTCCTTCGACCATGCACCAATGTGAACACCCTAGCTCCATCTTCTTGATCACAGAATTGCACACAAATGGTAGGGGTTGGAAGGGACCTCTGGGGATTATTTAGTCCAAGTCCCCTGCCAAAGCAGGTTCACCTAGAGCAAGTTCCATAGGAACATGTCCAGGTGGGTTTTGAAAGTCACCAGAGAAGGAGACTCCACAGCCTCTCTGGGCAGCCGGTGCTTAGTCACCCTCACAGTAAAGTGGTTTTTCCTTATGTTTAGGTGGAACTTCCTGTGTTCAAGTTTGTGCCCGACACCCCTTGTCCTATCAGTGGGCACCACTGGAAAGAGACTGGCCTCATCTTCTTGACACCCACTCTTTAGATATTTATAAGCATTGACAAGATCTTCTCTCAATCTTCTCCAGGCTAAACAGCACCAGGTCTCTCAGCCTTTCCTTGTAAAAGAGAGGCTTCAATCCCCTAATATCTTTGTAGCCCTCCACTCGACTCTCTCCAGGAGTTTTCTGTCTCTCTTGAACTGCGGAGCCCAGAATTGGACACAGTACCCCAGATGTGGCCTCACTAGTGCAGAGTAGAGGGGGGAAACCTCCCTTGATCTGCTGGTCACACTCTTAATGCACCCCAAGATGCCACTGGCTTTCTTGACCACAGGTGCACGTTGCTGTTAACTTGTTATCCACCAGGAATCCCAGGTCTTTCTTTACAGAGCTGCTTTACAGCAGATCACGTCTATGAAAGTACTGGCAGGTAACAGATAGGTTCCCCAGAAGCTATCTTTTCTGCAGGCTGAACAAGAGCCTGTCCATCAGTCTCTCTATCCTGCCTGCCTGAGTGCACTGGTGGCTCCAGTGCAGCTGCTATACTACTTTTTCAGCAGAGTGGCACCCCAGCCAGTCAGTCCCCAACCTGTGCTGTTGCAAAGGATTCTTCTTTCCCAGGTGAAGAACTTCATTTGCGTCCTTGCTGAAGTTTATGAAGTTACTCTCAGCCTATTTTTCTATCCTGTGTAGGTACCTCAGTGTCATAACCCTGCTCTCTAGTCTATCAAGTCATCCCTCAAATTTGGTGTCATCTGCATAGTTGATGATAGCTGCACTAGAACATTGCTTGACAGGACAGGTCCAGGATAGACCCTTGTGATACCCCACTAGCTATCAGTTTCCAGATAACATATGACCCATTAACCACTGTTCTTGAAGCCCAAAATTCTGCTCATCCACTCACCCAGAGTAGATGGATATGATAATACTGTGGGAGGCAGTGTTAAAGGCACACATTTAGACATCTCTAAATCTTGAAAGATATACAATGGAAATATGAAAGCTGGTTTACTGAGAAATGAAGTTAATGAAAATAGTTAGATATTTTTAAAAAAGATATTTTCAGTGCTACTGTATGCAACTGGCTTCAAAACGAACCACAGGGCATTTTTTCATATCCCCTCATCCATGCATTTTAGTTTAGCTTCATTTGAATTTGCCTTGTACTATGAAAGAAAAAGTGTTCTCTGTGTGTTGGACTTAGCACAAATACCAAATCATTATGTTACCTGTAATGAATAGCAGTGTCACAGAAAAGAGAAGCGCTTTCCACACCTTCAACCTCTCCAGTCTTTACAATAGAAGATTTTTTTTTTAGGCTTTTTGGATATATTGTTGCTCATTGCTCCTCCAAATATTTTTTAAGAGAAGACCTGAGTGATCATTCTGCTATTTTTTACCATGTTGCTTTCTTCTGTGAGTCACACAATCTGCTTCTAACTGCACATTTTAGCAGAACCAACTGCTTTTAGTCTTTTAAATCAAGTTATTTTGTTTTATTTTTCATTTTGTCTACAATCTCTGAACTTTATTCTTTGCTGAACCAATATTTCACAGTAATCAAACCATCATGCTGCAGCTATGTATATACTGTTCAGACAAACAGGCACCAAAACTGTTCTTATATTAAAAGAAGAGTTAGAAAGAATAGGCATCGACCAGCAGAAGAGATTCAAACATCCAGCACAGGTGTGTATGAGTCAGGCGTGTATGAGTCAGGCGTGTAGTCAGATGTACACAAATAGGCAATGTTCCTCAAAATGGAGATTAGTTCAGCCATGGCTTTGTATTTAGCATTTGAGCAGATTCTGGCTGGTCACTCCTAAGTATCAACATTTTTCAGGTTTTTAATCCAAGGCACTTGTTGCTTCCAAGCATTGTTTTGGGTTGCACATGCCATTAACTCAGACTTCTTGGAGTCACCTACTGGCTGGGGGCAACAAGGAGCTAACTGCTTGAAAATGTATGACAACATACACAAGTGAAGGCAAATCTGAGGTACTCTGACTCTCGGGTAGTCAAGATGATAGAATCATAGAGTCATAAAATTGTTTGGGTTGGAAGGGAACTTAAAGATCATATAGTTCTAACTCCCTACCATGGGCAGGGACACCTCTCACTAGACCAGGTTGTGCAAGACCCCATCCAACCTGATTTTGAACACATCCCATGGTGGAGCATCCACAACCTCCCTGGGCAACCTGTTCCAGTGCCTCACCACTGTCATTGTGAAAACCATCTTTTTAAAATCTACTGTTTTCCAGTTTGAACCCACTACCCCTCATCCTATCACTACAAGCCCTTGTAAAAAGTCCCTCTTGTAGGCCTCCTTCAGATACTGGAAGGCTGCTATAAGGTCTCCCCAGAGCCTTTTCTTCTCCAGGCTGAACAACTCCAACTCTCTCTGCATGTCCTTGTAGGAGAGGTGTTCTAGCCCACTGATCGTGTTCATTACCCTCCTCTGGACCCATTCCAATGGGTCCTTGTCCTTCTTGTGTTGGGAGCTCCAGAGCTAGACACAGTACACCAGATAGGGTCTCACAAGAGAAGGGTGGAGAGGGAGAATCACCTCCCTTGACCTGCTGGCCACACTTCTTTTGATGCAGTCCAGGATATGGTTGGCTTTCTAGGCTGCACTTGCATATTGTTGGCTCATGTTGAGCTTTTCATCAACCAGCACCTCCAAGTCTTTCTCCTCAGGACTGCTCTTAATCCATACTCTGTCCAGCCTGTTTGCGCTTGGGATTGCTAAGCATGTGATGGATGTAAGCTAGTTTCTGTTCAGGAGACCTATATCAGCATTAGCATTATCAGCTCAGACTAATACAGTCTTTAGAGAAACAGAGTATATGAGCTTGAAGTCAATGTCTGCTAGGTCATCTTAATTCTAAGTTGGGTTGTGGTTAGTGAGCCCTGGGCATAGCATGTCTATTTTACAGTCTGTAGACAGTGCAAAATCCTATATATGCATGGGAATGCCCAGATACTAAGCAACACATTACAGAAAATCACCAAGTGAATCTTCCTCCTAGACACAAGAATCATCCTAATTTAAGACCTGTACAAACTTTATTTTGATCTGTGCTTCTTTAGCTAGAATCCTTGAATCAACAGTGTTGGCTGCACCATCTATTTCCCAGCAAGGGCAGAAAGTGGTGGCAGGCTCCTGCTCTTATCCAGCTATAATTTCTGATAAATTATTTATCGAGCAATCGTTTTTTGGTTTGGGCTTTCATCAGATCAACAAGCAAGAGCACTTTGACAATTGCAGCAAATGCAAAATAAGGGGATGTAAACTTGGTTGGCTGAAGACAGTTAGGCAGAAACAAGCCAATTGTGAAAACACTTGGGAGACTCACTAGGGAGCCCTAGACTTCTACCATTCCTGAAAACATGAACACTGAAAAAAGAAAGGAAACAAATTAACATTAACACACAAAAAACCCCCTCAACAAAACAAAACCCCAAATCCTCAGCCAAAAAACCAACTCCAATCAAAAACTTTGCCATCATTCTGATATTAACAGAAGGCTCTAACCTAAACAGTGTCTAGTCTTGGTCTTATTCATGAAGATCCCTTACCTCATTTTTATCAAGTCTCAAGTAGCATTCTCTCAATCTCCTAGGGCAGCAATCACTTTAAATAAGCAGCCTGGATATGGCCACCCTGTTCTGAGGTAAGGGTTTTTAATGGCACAGATATCCATCTCTCAGCCAGGGATTACTCCTTTTTATTGACAGGTACAGCTGTGAATTCAATGATCTAATGAGTAATGGTGCAATTTTGTACTGCAAAGAGAAACAAAGGGAAATACTGAATGATTAAAAAAGAAAACTCTTAAGTTGATGTGGTGAACCAACCCACATATTAAGAATTTCTGCCTTATTAAAACAGTGAGCAAAGAACCATATTCCCCATGATGCCATAGTCCACCGGAAACTGGAAATCGGAAGTATGATAACACAGGACATAAATATTGAAAAAGAAAACAAACTCTCTCTCTTTCCAGCTCGCTGTGCAAAGGGACTGCCAAGCGTGTCGTGTCCCGCCCGCCCCCCCCCCCCCCCCCCCCCCGCCTCTGCCGCTGCCGGAGAGTGAGGAGGAGGGGGGGGAAGCCGAACTGAGCTGCCAGCGCAGCCCTCCCCAGCCCGGAGAAGCCAAGCAGCTGGGGGAGCAGCCGCCACTCTGAGAAGCTCTAGGAATGGGGGGGGGGAGGAAGAAGCACCACCACAAGCCGCCGCTGCGAGCTGCCACCACGAGCCAAAACTAAAAGAATCCAGAAAAAAACCTGCAAGTTGCAGCAAGAAGCCACTGCCAGCAAAAGCTGCTAGCCGCTGCGCTGAAATCCCATGCGGGTCTGTGCTGCAGCCACGCGGAGAAAGCCTGCGCTGGCCTGTGCTGCAGCCGCATGGAGAAAAGCCACTCCAAGCTGGGGGCACAGCACCAAAGAATTTGCAACAAGAAGCCACTGAAAGCTGGGCCGCAGAAAGCCGTGCGGCAGAAAGCCGCGTTGCCAGAAAAGCCGCTGAAAGCCACGCCGCTAGGAAAGCTGCGCCGGAAAAGCCACGCCGAAGAAACTGCTCCGAAAAGCTGTAAGCTGCTGATGTCACTGAAACCATCCAAGTCTGCTGGTCGGGCATCGTAGCCGTTCCACGGGGACCGTCACCGAACGCCGAAAGTACAGATGACGACACATGCACGCACACACACACACCGTCCACACATACAGGTCATATTTTGACATAATTAAGTTCTTATTTGCCCTTATCTCTCAATGGGTGAGAGGGGGAGTGAGTGGGTGGACATGGCGTTCTTTGTACCATAATATTTCCATAGAGTAAATACGGTTTTATTCAAATATATTTAGTAATAAACTTGTTGAATACTTATTTGGTCTCTATATTTGCCTATGAGCTTGGTGGGGAGATATTCCACTTTGCCCCCGATCCCTCTCCCTTTAGAAGGTGGGTCAGACGTCTGCGCACCGACTGCGACAGTTGAAAGCCTTGGGAACTGGCTGGAGAGTAGCAAATAAAGCTTGCAAAGTTATTCCTGTATTTAGACTAGAAAGTTTTTGAAGCGTGACCTGAGAAATAAGAAACAATAATGAATTTTTTAAAGTAAAGCCTTTTTAAAAAGAAATCAAGAAAACGTGTTTTAAAGGTGTGGTAGGTTAACCTTAGCTGAGTGCCTACCAAGCTGCACTATCACACTATCACCCTCCCATCCTCCTTTTTCCTAGCTGTGTAGTTGAGCAGATGTCATATGTTGGATCAGCTGTCCTAGTTGTGTCACCTCCCAAGATCTTGCCCATCCTGTTCTACTGTGGGTGGAATGTTGGGAACAGCCTTGGTGCTGTGTGAGCACTGCTCAGCAGTAGTCACAACACGGGTGGGTTATCAACACCCTTCTGGGTTCCAACACAAAACACTGCACCATGAGGACTGCTATGGGGAAAATCAGCTCATCTAGACCCAATACAAAAGGCAGAGGATTTTCTAAGTAAACAGAGATCTGGGGGACTGGAGCAGCAGAACCAGAAGCAGTATAAGGTCACTTCTGAAAGCCTGGAATAAAAACAGTACCTGCAGTCCATTGCCTGGATTTAAGACAAAAAGGCTTCTTACAGTAGGAAATATGGTCTGTAGTGTACTTTGTCCAGCATCCTGTCTCCATATCTCATGGACTACTGAGAATTTCTTCTTTGTGGCAAATTCTGTAGGAAGTCTCTGCTACCCAAAAGATCAAGAAAATAGGTTGTTCCAAACAGGTAAAACTAACCTGTGTTCTTTAAGGTGCTAAATAGGAAAATAAACAAAAAAAGTAAATAACTGCAAATGAAAGCTTTATGAGTGATGAACAGAAGTGATGATTATCTGTTTTATTGCCTCTGTGTTTCACACAGCATTATAGCATTATTCAGTCACCTTCTGAGAAAAAGTGTGTCTCCAGTCGCCAGCATCTCTTCCTTCCTTTACTCTCTTTTTTAAAATAGATGCTATTGACCAGCAGCAGTCTTTTCTGAAATTGGCAGAAAGGTATGAGCCTATTAAAGCTCTGTTATTAAGGCTGAATATGATAGGAAAGGAGAATTGATTCCTCCTCAACTTATATCTGTTAGCTTTTTAATGGAATTCCCTATTTGTAACATTTCATTAGACATCTTCAGAAGCTATTTTTTTCTTATTGTTCTTATTACTTTTCCTATTTTTATTATAAAAATTATGTAGTACATACAAATTTTGAGCCAACCACGTCTTGCAAAATATTTTTTCTGGAAGAACCTGAGTCAGCCATGTGCAGATTGTTTTGTTAGCTATGTTTAAAATTAATGCACTTGATATTAGTGTATAAATCTTCAGTCAGATCAGATTTCTTTGAATATGAAAACTGGCAATCTCTGCTTAAAAGATTAAAAAAAAAAAAAAGTTGGAAGGAGAACCTTTTGAAAAAATACTTCTGAACAGTCCCACTGTTAAAAGGAACAGTCTGAAATAAGTCAGAACTTCTGACTGCCCAGTCTGCCACTGTTCTCTAGTGGTTGTGATTTGAGAGCCCAGACAACTTGGTTCGGTGCAGGAGAAAAAAGAAAGTTTAGGATCTATTCAAGTAGCTCTGCTCTCTCCAGTGCCACACATACTTTTATGTCAGCTGGCTTTTACATTTAGAGTTGCATTTTTAAAAGGGGATTTCTAATATATCACTTTTTAATTATAAAGTTTCTGTTGCCTTTAATGAGAATAAAGGTAGGCCTAAATTATATCAGGCCAATCAATTTATTTAGAAGAGATCTATATTGTAACCATTCATATATATGTGTTTTTTTCTAACATAGCAGAAGTGATTTACTAATATTGTCTGTGTTTCTTGCATTGTCTTCAGCCCCATTTGAACCTTGAGGACCCAGCATTTTGTCTGATATAAACAGATGTATCTTTGGGTTCCCTGAAGTTACTATTTAATCTAAGCTGAGTTAGAAGGAAGAAAAGTGTTTGGAAATGCGAAAATAAGCCAACTCAGGCTAGAATCATGAGCAGAAGAGGCATGATTTGTAAAAGTTAAAGGAAGTGTTGCTTGCTTTTTAGACATCTCTGAAGCATTTCTTAATCAATGGGCTGAAGATTGTAATTGTGGCAAAAGAAATAATGAGTTTTTAAGTTTTGAAGTGGTCAGGAATACCTAGAACTTTCCTCATTTCTCCTGTTTGAAAAAACAATTCTAGAAAAATATCTAAAAAGAAAAGCTGATGTACCATAATGTTTTATTCCACTTCTTAGTTCATCCCATGTAACAAACAAACATCCCATAGAACAAACAAAACCCATGTATACTGTTTTAACTTTAAACAGAACTAAATTGAAGCATTTCTCACAGCATGCTTTCCTAAATATATTATTTGAACTGTGTATATATGCATTGATGAACTGGAGTCTATTTGAAACATTTTTTAAAAGGAAAAAGTGCTGCGAGCACTTTATTTCAGAATTGAGAAACTTAATAACTCTGGGTGTCTCGGGCTGTTCTTTTGTTTTGTTTTGTTTTGTTTTTTATATTATTCTGAATACAAGTCTAAAAACCAATTATAAAACAGTTTCTCAAAAAGGTGTTTGGTACCTGATGCACAATGAAGTGGAGATCCTTTCCAGTGCAACTTTAGAGTTTCTGAATCTGTTCTAATTCTCCTAACACTTTTTTGCTTCTTTGCTATTGTTACTTTGCATCAGAATACAATTTGTTTCTTAGAACTTTCCTCTTAATTTCATCAAAATGCTAATGAGCTGGTTTGTTCATCTTTTTAAAGAAAATTAAGCTGCTGCTTGAAGAACAATCTAATAAAGAGATGGACATATATTTTTCATACTTTTGAAGTTCAGTATAATTTCTCTAAAAATATGTTAGAGCAAACAATGTAGAATCTGCTTTGCCTGAAATTTTAAAAATAATAAAAAACCCCAACATAATAAGAAGCAACACAAAAGCATGTAATTTATTTGATGGCTATGATTAAATGAGAATATCAAACTTGAGAAGGTTCAGAGAGCTGCCAGAAAAACAAGCTTGGTTTTTTGCAGGTTTATGTTCCTATGGAGAGTTTAATTAATACTCTTTCTCTTGAACCACACAGCTTCTATAATGATCGAGGAAAAAGGAAAGAAAAAAGCAATTACAGAAAAGATTGTCCAAAAATACAGCACACCTATGAAAATTATTGACCATTTTAAAGACATAAGAGCTTGCTTTTAGTCCATAATCTTTAGCCACAATATGGTGGTATTCCTTACTGAACTCTGGATTCATAAAGGCAGTTGTTACATTCAGTGGTGTAAACACTGGACCTGAGCTTGTACTGTGATCTTCTGTGGCAAGTACAGAAAATGAAGGAAATAACTCAGAAAATAACTTTGTGCTGGTGGACAGTGGTTACAGGTGACCAGTCAAACTATAGTAGGCAAAATATAATCTCTAAAAATTGTATCAACTGAACTGGGAAAGGCTTATTTGTTCTGTGACCTATGAACACAAGAAAGGTAATATTAGTGTCTTAAAATATTATTATACATGCAAAAAAAGCTATGAAGAATGCATGGTGGAGATTGAAGATACTTTAATAAAAGAAAATTAGTGTGGAATAAGTGGTAGTTGCTTAGCAGTGAGGACAATTAACATCAGACAGATTACAAAGGGACTGTATAGATTCACTGTCATGTAATCACACTGTAGATATCTGAAAATCAGATGTCTTTTTCTATGTTCTCTAAAGTAACCTTACCTAAGTTCTATAAATGATGCAGGTGAGTGGGGATTTTAAGGGTATGTTCCACTGATCTGCTTGAGATGCTTAATTCACAGTGACATAAAGTATGACCTAGAATATATATGCCTGAGTTACTAACATGTCAGTTGGGGAAATATTCATTTCTAGAGTATTTTAGAGTATTCTTATTTCTTCTTACTTGTGGAATGTACTTTAAACCATGTCTGAAATAAATTTAAAAAAATATATATTGGTAAAGAAGACAGTGAAATAGGGGATAAATTATCTTGGCGAAAGTTTTAGAACTAGGATTTTTGTTTTCCTAACTAAGATGGTCCATTTACATAAACAACAAAATATACATAAGCACATGCACAAGAGGCACCAAGCTTCCAACAATTTATTTGTCTCTTGTCTAAAATGTGTTCAATTATTCTATGCACAGAAGAACATTTTAGTAGGAGAGACTACAAACAATAGTTAGGTAATTTACAGGGAAAAAAAAGAAGTATTAAAACTGTATGTAAAAATCCAGCAACACAACACCCCCACCAACCCTCCCCCCCCAAAATACCTGAATGACTGTACTACCCCATAGCTGGCAGATTTAGCAGCCTACACTGCTCTGAAAAAGTAGCGTCTGCAGGTAGTCGGGACTGATCCCAGCACTTGTCTCTCAGCTGCATCCTGGGTTGCCTTGTAGGTGCCTGTGTGCCATTGGAGGGACAGGCATGCCAATAGCCAGCCTTGGGTCTCTGGAAAGAATCCAGTAACCTGCCCTTCAGGAATTCTCAGAAGTCCGTCTCACAGACAGGTCTTTTAAAAAATAAAAAAAAATAAAATTAAATATTCTCAAATGATAGATTTCATTTTAAACATTATTGCAAATAAAACAGGAGGTTCTGTTTGACACATTCCACATTTTCTTTCATTTCACCATTTTTTTCCAGGTTTGACTTATTGCAGATATAGATGGGTGTTCTTTTTTCTATCTTCTTCTTTTTACTCACCAGCAAACCAAAGTCCCAATTACATGAACATTTCTGTTAAAATAACTGGTCCATAGGGAAATTGTTTATTAATACTTGTCAGCTAATTATATGTTTCTTTATAAAAACATAAAGATTTATTCTCATTCTGAGCAAAATAATTATTTTCTAATTTACAGTACATGTTCCTATTATCTGTGCAAATGGTTAGTTGTTTTAAAGCTTACTAAGCTCTTCAACTCAATAACATATTATGGCAATGAGTTCTACCAGTTAAACAGATTTCCACTGTGAAAAACAGATGTCATGTCATCAGTTGTAAATCTGTTCCTATCAATTTACTTTAATTTCATTGCTAAAAAGGTAAACAAAAGTCTTTGAGTTTGCTTTTTCAGTCATTATTCCTACAGCTTTGAGCACATCCCTACTGGAATGCATTACTATCTTTTCAATCCTTCTTTCTTTGTGATAAAAAGTGAATCTTTCCTTTACATCTGCAATCACTTTTAACAAAAGCCATTACTAAAGCAGGTTAGTCACAAGTAAACTTTGGGATGAAACCAGAGAGAAAAGTGCCGTAGGAGCCTTCATAGATCTAAGAATTATCAAGGACAAGCTCTCAGGTAGAGATGAAATGCTTGAATTCATAACTTGTTTAGCCAGGATTCAGGCAAGTTGGAAGAGAACTGAAAATATTGTGATTTTCAATTGCTCTTGTGCCATTTGTTAGCCCTTGATGATGTGACACTCTGTGGTCCACTTTATAAGAAAGGTAAGAATTGCTTCATTCTCCAGTGACTGCATATATGAGGCATCAAAATGCACAGGTTGAAAGACTTTCAAGAGTGGAACTCTTTTTGAACTTCTAGAGCCACCATGCTGCGTCGAAGTGGTTGAAATGAATTTGCTTATAGCTAAGTGAATTGAGTTCTGACATCCTGACCCCTTTTGGTTTCACATCCAATGTCAAGCCCTGACAATACTGCTGCTGGTGAGGTTATTTTCTTGATATTCCTCAAGAACATGAGTTTCTTTAAAGCACTTCTAAACTGCCAGTTTTCATAACCTGACAGGAAAGAATTTGCAACCACAGCAATATCTATGGTTGCTGGTATTCAATCAGAACTCTCCTTTTTTTGGGAAAAGGCATTAAAAGACAACAGACCCATGGAATAAAAGAGCTTTGCTCAGTCTTATAGCTAAAGAAGTACTCCCAGAAATAGAAAATGAGGGACTCCATTCTCATTTTATTCTCATGGATATTCAGTATATTGTTAAACAGGCTTCTGCAAATATGTCTATAATAGTAAAATAAACACTGTCAGAGCCCATTTTATGTCTCTGAAGCTAACAGTTTTAGTCTGTCTCTGTGCCCATGAATTGTTTAGGAGATTCAAACTGAGGCAGAAACAGTTAAGGATTGTTCTGACAGTGGCTAGTCCCTTGCACTGTTTAAATTGCCAGTACACACATACAGTACAGGGGTGCTAGTGCAAGTGCCCACAAGCAATTTATTGACATTTGTGTGGTACTCCTTCTAGGCTAATTTATCTATGTAGACATCATGCTGATAGAGCTGGATTGCTATTCTTGGTATAGGCATATTTCCTCTATTTTAGTTCTTCATTAATAAATGGGATAGGAAGAAAGGGGATAATACTTCCTTTGTCAATGCTAGTTGTTTAAATCATAAGTCATAGCATAAATTGTTTTTTCTTTCTTTGCACTTTAGAGATGCTAGGATTTAGATCACAGTTGGGTGGCTTAAAACACTCTGGTGCTGCAGTAGTCTGGCTGATTTTAAATAAGAAGAGCAGCTGAATATCTTTTTAGTTGCATCTTAGAAAATCAACACCTTTTTCTTTAAATAGAAATCTGTGTAATCTGGATGCAAGGAAAAAACAGCTCATTTCCAAGCTTAAGATGTATTTAACTTACTTAATTTCTGAATACTTTGAAGCCATTCATCATGCTCAGTGGGAAGTAACCAACTTGGAGGATGTGCATAATGCTCTGAACACAGGTGGTATTTCAGCTGAACTTAGTTTTTCTGTCATAGAGCAGTGTGATATTAAGATGAGAAAAAATTGCTTCTGTTGAGCTGATAAAATAGTTAGCTCAGTCACATAATTACTTATGTGCTGTCCCTGCCATCAGGTGCTTTGCCCTGCTCTCAAGCCACTAAAACCTAATACAGAGCAAATGATCTCAGCACATCATCAGTTTGATGTCCCCACTACAATCACTTTTGAAGACAGACTGAGCACATTCATGTATTTTCATTCACTATAATTTTCTCTAGTACCTTGACAGAATTGAAGACAAACAACCACACCTTGGCTTCAAAAGAAAAATGTCACTGCCATTCTAAGCTAGAAGCAGTGGTTGTAGCTCAAAAATATATTTATTTTCACAATTGTAGTTAAACCACTAGCGTAACAGCAACAAGAACCTCAAAATCATACCTTAAGAAGCTTGAACAAACAAAAAACCAATAAGATTTAAGGTCAAATTTAATAGTCTTTGTGTAATGTTGTGCTTTATACACTGACATTCTATGCTATTTATAGTTCATACTGTGAAAGCTGAAGTACTATATTGCTTTGACAGACCTGTGCTTCAAGTGTATTTATGAATTAGGTTTATATTAATATGACAAGTCAGATAGAAGTGTCTACATTTCACAACAGATGAGCTAAGATAAAAAAAAGGATAGAAAAAACCCTATTTTTTAAGAATATATCTTAAATCAGCAAGGTGATTCTCCCTCCCCCAGTTGTTGATGGAACACCACAAGGTTCCCACTGCATGTTGAACTGCAGCATATCCACTTCTGGATAGCTCAGAGTTTTTCAAGGACCAAAGTGACCATGCTAATGACCAGGTGTCCCGAATCAGCTAATACTATAACAAAATAGGTTTCAGCTTTATACTTGGTATCTCAAATTCTCTTATTAATAGTAAACCACCTTAATTTGGTGGTATCCTTAACAATCAGCAATATTATATAATTTCTGTTTAATGAAAATCAACTTCTATTCAATTTCTAGTGTAAATTGGCAGACCCACATAGACTCATGCTTTGCCCTCTCCCTGGTTCTTTCTGTAAACTGAATGGTGAAAGGATCCTTCACTGCTTAAATAATTAAATGCTGTAAAATATCACACAAGAAAGAAATTAGACAAATAAAGATTTTGCTTTTTAATTTGTGGCTCTAAACATCTCTCCAGAATCTGATCGATGGAAAACATTTCTCTTTTAAAGGTATGCCTATATCAATATTTTATTTTAAGATGAGCATTTAACATTCTAGGTATGTTCTACAAATTGAACTGCCTTAAAATCTAGTTTTATAGTGTAGATAGCCAGGCTTGACAATTATTTGCATTTCTTTGAAATACACCGAAAAGCAACCAAATATATGAAATGAATAAAAGTACTTATTTCTGGATATCTGTTAAGGTATGTGTCAGTTATTGAATCTTGTCTATGAAGGAGGATAGGTTGTGGGTCTTGCAACAGGAAACATATTGACAGATAGGGAAAAACGTACTGAGGAAAGAGGAAACCTAGTTTAGGAGAACTGCGACATGGACAAACCAACCTCAAAAATACAGCATAACACAATTCTTGCCTGTAATTGTATAACCAAATAATCCTTAATGTGTGATTTATCAAAATGCAGTGACAGCTACCACTGGACTAGCCATAAATCCCAATTAGGCATGAGTCCCAAGTATGCTGAGTAGTGTAAAAAGTCATAGGGTAGCTCTGTATCCCAAAGGGTTTATACTTTGATTTACATGCTAAGATGGGTGAGTTAATGGAGTATGAAAGAAATATTAATAGGATAATACACTTAGGATGGAAATTGGTATAAACTTTACAATGGACTTTTGCAGAGCAGTCTTGAAAACTATCTCCTATAGCTAAGCTTCTTATCTCTTTCCCTAGTAAATATATCTTTTCAGCTGCTTGCAGCTTTGTCCAGTAACAAATTTGGGAGGATACTGTCCAAGTTACCACCTGAGGTTTTGTGGAAGTATCAGTTATATTTTGGCTATTTCCAAGAATAAGAATAGGGAAAATACACTGCTGTTAGAAACAACTTGCTTGAAACTACTGAAGTAGCAGCAATGAGAAACTAATGAAGTATTAACAATGAGAAATGGAAAATCTCAATTCTTGGTGAAATGATGTAACTTTTGAAATAGGAGACTAACTGCCATTTTGGTATAAGGAAGGTGAGCTATGCTCTGCCGTGAAAATTTATTCAAACTTAACAAAAGTTAAAAAGATTTAAAATACATTATTTTGAAAATAAATGACTGAGGCATATTGTTGGAAACTTCTGAGATGTAATTTCATTTATTACTAAATGTAATTGAACAAGAAAAGTCTGAATTTCAGTTATTTCTGTTCTAAGCTAATTATGAAATGCAAATAATATGCTTCCATTTAGTGGAATATTCTGTTGCTTTAATGCTATTTTAACATAGTTGTTTATTTCTTCTACTAGTGGCAATATTTTTAAAATTGATGTAACTATTTACATTTTTCTGAACATCATAATAAATATATGTATCTTTTAAGTATAATCCAATTCTAAGCTTATTTTTATTCTACTGTTAAGTTCTAAAACTCAAAATGACCAAATGATCGTAGTTAGCAAGCATTCAAAATATATTGTACATAATTATTAGATTCTTTCTCCATTTGTCCTTTTGCTTCCTGCTGTCTCTGTTGCTACCAGTGAGTTGGATGTTTAAGAGGAGGAAAGAAAACTATTGACTGCGGAGTTGAATTCAGTTAATATGCCTCATACTAGCAGGACAATGCATGTAACACAGCAGGCTTAATTTGCTGTCCATCTCTAGCTATGAATATTTCCACCAAATGTCTGCAGTCTAGTGGTTTTCATCACACTGAAGTTCAGTAGTGTGAGATTCTCTGCAAAATTTAATGACCAAAGTTCTTTATTTGAAGAAGTACTCTTTTACAATTCTGCCTGAGCAGCACAAGCATGTGAAATACTTAAAAAAGTAGATCTGCTACAAAACATGAAAATGCAGCCTGCCGTAGTATCTGAAGCAGAGTATAACCAATGAAACACTCTTCTAAAGAAGCAGCAAAGGAGGAACTTGATAGCTTTTATATATAAATATGTATATTCCCTGGGAGTGAGTTCTTCTAATTGATTGCCAAGTGCATGAGAATACTTCAGCACATTATTTTCTGGAAGCAGAAAGCATGGCCTTGGCTTTGGAAGGCAAATTCTGCTGAATGTGCAAGATTTGTGTTATGTTTAAAGCCGAAAGAGAAATTCAGCAGGGAGACTTCTTTCTTCAAATAGTTGCTACAGTAATCAGAGCCTTGTTTTATGGCTGGGTTATCAAAGGTGCTGCACACAGAAAAATTCTCTGCTGTATTCAGTACCTTGTTCTCATTATGCTCTTTGCTAGTAGCACTAATAATTTCTCTATTTTTACACTGAGCATTGACATTGTGAATTCACTATTGAGAACAGAGACAAAAAAAAGAGGAATCTAGCAATTTTTAAGTAGTATAAGTCTTCTGGGATCATTTATTAAGAGATAATTATTTCAGTACATCCACATACACCTGTAATTGTCCTAATTCTCTATAATATTCTTCAAGTTAAAGCTCTTTCCTGTGATCACACCAAGTTCCTTTGCTGTTTAATAAGTGCCAGGCAGAGGAGGATGTGTTCTGGTCCATGCTGCAATTTACAATGTACAACAAAGTAGTTGCCCTTTGGGCTTGAACAGAGCTACTCAGAGAGTAGGTAATTTAGGCTTATCCAGCATATTACAGAATGTCTCAGCCTTCTTTAAAGCACATGGGTATAGGAGCAGAAAATAGATAATTACGTTTGCAGAGCATAGTTCATGTAGTGGAGCCATTTTAGAGCATATCATTATATGATATACTGCTGATATTAATAAATTGCAAGTAAATCAGTTCCCAGTTCCCGTGCCTGAAAGGGTCAAAAAACCCCTGTCTACTAGGTGTTTGGTGTTCTGATAGGAAAGGGCTGTAGCTGTAATGGTAAACTGAAGAAAGCCTGGACCTGTGGCCAACTAAAAATGTATTTTAACCTCTGAAAGAAAGTGCTAGCATTTAAAACACAAGCTGGAAAATTACTTGACCTGTCTGAACTCCTGACCCTTGCATGGAGCTATTAGCTAAAGTGCTGGCTGACCTAAGCCAAAATCATAGCAAACATCTATAGGCAGCCCAGTTCCCATACTTGTGCCTGTGCCCTGGCATTACTGAGGCTACCAGTGAGGTTGTAGCCTGTTATTTCTTAGCACTGTCTCTGAAATGGCCTGGGGAAACCATTGTAAACAAAAGTCTGCAGGAAATTACTTAAAGGTATCCATGGAAGGAAAGAATCCACTTGGAAGAAAGTATTTTACTTAAAAAAATTCCTCGCACAATATACACGCCAATTTTAAGTGTGTTCTGATTGAAATGTATGCAGTCCTGCACTTTTAATTCAGCTAGCAACTGGACTAGAAGCAAAGTAAAATGGGAGTAAGTGATTATAGCAAATTCTGAGCCTTTGTTATTATGTACAAACTAGAAGTATTCATAGTCCTTTCTAAAGCCAGTCAATCCAAACAAAAAGCAATACGTGTAATGAAGGGAAAGTAACACCACTTGAAGGACACTTGTTTTGACAAAAGTGTTATTTAACATCTGCAAACCATAATCAATGATCATGATGATGAAGAGGATTATGATGATGAAGAAAATAATACTAAAAGAAAACTTCATTATGTAAAATTCTTCTAAGTATACCTGGGATGTTCAAGTGGATTAAATGCCAGCACCAAGAAGAAATAACTACAACGCATTCAAGTAAGAAAACAAGATCTGACTGTCTTCTGGTTTGTGGCCTATAACAGTAAAATGGTGAGCAAGAAAATTATATTCCTTTTACTCCTCATTTGGGTAGCATGACCTATAAAAAATGTAGCATTTAAAAAAAATGCTTGCTTTACTTCAATCTAAGGATCATGCCCCTAATCATACCAGGACTGGGAATAATATCATTGAAAACTGTTTACCACCTCTGGTCATTGCTCCTACAGTTATGTGTTCTGCATGAAGCCTGAGTTCAAATTTGAACAGAGTGTTTAGAGACAAACCTCCTGAGCTAAAACATGAATTCAAACTGTTTTGGGATTACTCAAGAAAGACAAATGGAGAGACATATTATCTTTTATTTTTAAGTCATTATGGAAAGAGTAGATACCTTGGAATGAAAAGAAAGAAAGGAAAAAAATAGGCTTATGATTGTGAATTATTTAATAGTGAGGCACATTAAATGCTGAGAATATATTCATAGAACTATTAAACCAAAAGCAAGATTATTGCTAGCTGTGTTTTTTAAACTTAGCGGGTTAATTACACCGTATGATTATTACCTAGTACAAGACATAAATCTGGCAGCTGGAACTCACTTTTACCTGAAAGCATTGAATACCAAATAACATGCTTTTCTATGTTATTTTTTAATATCACTAGAAGAGATTGCTGTTAGCAAATAATAGAAAAGAATTAGAAATACACAGTTTTTTTCCAGTTTCTCAGTTCAGACTGCATCACAAAATAGAAAATAAAAAGAAAGAGGAAAGGAAAACTAGGCATGGTTATTTCAACACCTTTAAGAAATTATTTAAATTAAGACAAAATTAATCAATTTATGGGTAGCCATTTTTACATCTTGAAGTTTCTATTACGCAGAAGGAAAAACAACCCCTACAATGATTAAAGTGACAATATTTTTCCTTCATAAATTAAGTATGATTTGTATTACATATAATTCACAAAGTTAGCCTCACAGTAAAAGAGTATGAACTCAGTGCTCTACTGTGAGGCTGAGTTTAACTTTGCAGGATATGTTGAAGTAAACACAGACAACTAATTAGTAATTTTATTATCTTTTTTTTTTTTCCCTATATGTGAAGACTTTTACAAAATTAGATGGGTTTTTATCCCTTTTTTTAGGGGTAGAAATGAATATTTAAATAGCTCTTCCAGCTGCAGTTTTGTGCCTTTGTGGGACTGAACATTTCTAATTAGGTTTATATAGCCCTTAGCCAAATTGATAGAGTAGTGTTTTCACTGTTTTCTATGCAAAAATGTAGGCCAGTCAGCATCGCACAAGCTTCTGTCTCAACCAAAGCACACTCCATTCCACATCTGACAGCAGTGCATATGCTCCATTAACTGGGTGCTTGCTTGCTCAGGTGACTCTGTATCAGGTAGGATTATTATATATATTATAACACATATTTTATTATATATTATATCTAACAGAATACTATATTGTTAAAAGGAGGCTGTTAATTCTAGAAATGCATGGAAACAAATTTGAAAAAATAACACCCTGTGTATCTGTTGGTAGGATGTTATTACACCACTTCTGACTCTACTCAGAGAAGTTTGGAAAGGGTAAGGTAATTCCAATATTTTCATAGAATTAAGTGAAAAAAATGTGAGTAAAAGCTGACATGTAATCAGTGTGCAGTAGAATAATAAGTCACAACTTCATTTGCTATCAGTGGCCAAACTATCCTTATCCAGACATTGTACTAAGCATTTTAAAAATGAATAGGAGGAAAAGCTTTCACTGGAGCACATCCTTAGAGCAAGGAAGGGAATCACAGTTCCATAGATCCTCCACTGAACACAGGTGGATGTTGTCCTTGCTCAAAATACCCTCCTCTACTGTGAACAGACTTGATACTCACTTCCAGGGCAGCTGTGTGCTCACTAGCACAGCTCTGCTAGCACTTTGGAGTCAGCATACATCCACATTCTCACACTCTGTCTTGCTACTTTGGTGTCTTATTAATGGTGAGTCCATGGCAGGTATAGAACAGAAAGTTCAGGAGACTGCTTAGGGATGGTGTGGGACAATATTCAGTGGGGAAAATATCCTCATGATTCATAGTAATCAGAAGAAAGTGAAAATGAGAGTTTTCCCAAAAGCTTTCTTTTACAAAGATGTATTAAAATCACTCTGGGTATTTAGGTTAGCTACGCAAATATCAGTGGTTGGCTGGATCCTGAATAGAAAGATTTTAGCCTCAGAAACATATTCTGAGTTGGTAAATTCCAGAAAGCTAAGTATTCATTGTGTAAGAATAGAAATGTACCCATTTTTGAGGTTTAGATTTACTAATTATAAGAATCCTAAAGTGTCTCTTTGTTCTTTCAGAATGAAGCAGAGAGACTAGAAATTCCTGACTTGTATAAGGCATTCATCATACCTGTATTGGGTCTGGCTGAGCTGGAGATGATTTTCCCCATAGCAGCCCTCATGGTGCAGTGTTTTGTGTTGGGAGGTAGAAGGGTGTTGATAACACACCCGTGTAGTGACTACTGCTGAGCAGTGCTCACACGACACCGAAGCTCCTTCCAACATTCCACCCACTGTGAGGTGGGGGGGGCAAGGTCTTGGGAGGTGACACAACTGGGACAGCTGACCCGAACTGACCAAAGAGATATTCCATACCATGTAATGTCTGCTCAACTATACAGCTAGGGAAAAGGAGGAGGCAGGGGGTGGGGGGGGGGTTTCTTGGAGCCCTGCTTCCCAGGAAGGAGCCAGACATTGCCTACTGATAGGAAGTAGAAAATCTTTGTTTTTTTTGCTTCCATGTATGGCCTTGCTTGGCTTGGCTTTGTTTTCATTAAACTGCTTTTGGTTTTGGTCACAAGGGCCTTTTTTTCCATCTTATCTTTCTTCTGCCTTACCCTGCTAAGGGGGGCGTGGGGCAGGGGTACAGAGGGTTAATAGAGAGGCTTGGTGGGCACCTGCTGATCAGCCAAGGTTAACCCACCACATTCAACTTTCTAATGTGGCAGGAGCACATCAGAACTACCTTGTTATTAGGATGCAATACAAATTTAGGTCTCTAGATATTTGTAGTTGTTTATAGTTTAACAAAAAAATAATCTGATTTACATTTGCAATGCATGTTATCTCAGCCTACTCAAAACAACAGAAACTCCTCCTCAATTAGCCTAGGCAGTACAGTTGTTCCAAAGAATAAGGCCATAAAACAAATACATCATTCTACTAACATGCAAGCCAAGGTTGTTGATTTTTCATTTTTAAACAAAACCTGTTTTGACTGAGAACTGAAGGGGTGAAGTCTCTTTAAGTTCTCATGCAAATCTGCTCAAATTTGAAATTGGTTCTCTTTGCACAAAATCCTCCTTAGATCTGTGCTTAATTCCTGAAAGGTTTTGTCCATCTTTAGCAGAGAGATTTCCTTCCCTGTAAGCAAATACCTGTGAAATCCACTAATAAGTGTGTATTTATCTCATCTGTCTGGCATACTGAATTTCACAAAGGATGATATCTCACAGGTGCCACTAGTTATTGTGTATTACTTGATATGATCCACAGAGTGGATCTAAATTTTGCACATTTGAAGGACTTCATAAAAAGAAAGAAGGATCTTCTATTTAAAGCAGTTACTTGGTGACCCAGGTAGCAAAGTACTTGCTTGGGAGTATAATTATCTGATTGTAGTTAAGTCATTGAAACTCAGTTTTTCAGAGGAGAGTACCAACTACATGTTTCTCATTTTCTAGGTGTCTAACTTGAGACTACAGAGTCTGATTTATAGAAGTGCAAATGTAGTCAATAGAGATTGTGCTTTGAATGTATAAAATGCAATATAAACACTCTGCAAAATCAGATCCTGCATTTCTAATACTGGACATCTAGAATTTCTAGATACTCTTGAATTTAATCAGTCAAGGGCAACAAATCTTACTTAGCATAATGGAATAATACCCTGTTCATCTTAAAAGATCCTATGGAAATAAATCCACAGCTTTATGTGAAGCAGACAGATATGACTCTGGGGGCAAATAGGGAGAACAAAAATGAGTACAATTGTCTTAAGAAAAGTAGTTAAGCATAAGTCCCCGTATCACAAAATGAGAAGAGGTTATAATATAAGCTATATTCAATCAGATTGAGGAAAAGTAGTTCAGGAACATATAATAAATATTATAATAAAAATGGATTAATAATTTAATTTTTAATTTTCCTTTTTAAATTTTAAGTGCTTACTTAGAGCTCTAACAGGGTTTCATTATTTTTCCTTTCAAATTCTTTTATATTTTTTTCTTTTTAAGTGTCCAGGTTATATTATGAATCACATTGATTTAAAAAAAAAAATGTTTTCGTTGTGACCGGTATTAAAGACCAAGTTTAGGATACCTTCTTCAGATACCTAACTTAACCTGTAAGGCATATACCTCTATACATGGAGAGAATTAGATAGCTCTGCAGGAGAGGGATATACTTCTACACTACAGTGAAGAAATGCAATCAGACATTTCTATAATGCTATTTTTAAAACATGAATTACAGTAATTTTGTTGCAGTTAATTCCCATACATCACAGAAGAAATTTGCTAACTTGGCATATCTGAAAAAAAAAAAAAAGTTTATATTCATTTAAACTGCATAATCCTTAATTCAAGGATTTCCTGTTGCCTTATAGTTCCTTATGTTTATTGTAGTGTTCCTGTAAAATGTAGTTTTTACATTATTTGTAGCCTCTACGCAGCACAAAATACAAAATAAAGTAAAATACAATAAAATCCCTGCTTAGAATTGTGCCGGCTAGACACATTCCACTGTAATGAATTCACCTTCCTCTGAATTAATGAGTATTTACTACCAACATTAAAAAAGAAGATACTCACAAATTTGCATGTTTAATGTTTTGCAAGATTTTTACAGTTTCTTTCCTTCAACAAATGAACCTATTTTAATAGGTCCATATATAAATATAAATGATGTGGATATCTATCTTAAAAGGTTATCTGAAAAATACCTGTACAAGTAGATTCCAACTTTATTCACAGAGAATATTTCAGACCACAAAACAAGCCAAGTTTCTTAGTGAAAACAGCTGTATTTATGAAATCGGTTGCTTTTTAACAAAGACAAAATCTATTTCTCAACAATTTAAAAAAAAATCGTTCATAAAGAAAAAAAAAAAAGTAGTATTGAATATCAGTCTTATCTTCCTCTTCTGAAAGTTGAAGTCCTCTATTTCTCCAAAGAAAAAAATATACCATCTGCCCATGGTGTAAGCATGCTTAGTGTGCCCTTGAGGGCCCAGTCCATCTCAGCTGAAGAAAATGTCTGTCTTTTGATGGACTTTGGTGTATAGCTGTATTGGACCTTAAGGGAAAGGCTGACTAAAAAAATGAGTTATATCAAACTCTAAAAGAAAAACCTTATCTCATCCACAGTCCAAATCATGTCAGCTTTAATAGGAGCTGAATCTGCCCTCAGCATCTGGCCATTCTGTGAACCTTACTAGCAAAGTGGTGCTTAGTGCAACACCAGTACGGAACATGCAAAGAAAACAAAAATCACAATAAAATTTGGTAGACAGAATAAATAGAACTTATTACCTTCAGGAACATTGCTTTCTCCAATGAAAGAGTAGACATCCTTAGAAATTTAAATGCTCTGTGCATGCTTCTGAAAATATTCCAAAGTACAATAAAAAGTCAGACACATAATTGGAGAAATCAACAATAATTGGAGAAATCAACATGCATCTTTCAGAATATGCAGACAAATAAATTTCCCAATTTAATGTGACTTTTAATAGAAAACCTTTAATACAGCTGCTAAAGTAAAATAATATCTGCATGGAGTACTGAAGGCTGAATTCATTAGTTCAATTAAATCGACTAGTTCTACATAGCTCCACTCAAGGGTCTGGAATGAGACAGCTCTGCTTGAACATTTCATTTTAATTGTGGTAATATTGGCATTCTCCTCATGGAAGTCTTTAAAGGGAGAATGCAAAATAATAAAATATATTCTTCTTTTAATCAGATGCAAAGAAGAGTGGAGAATAGTCTTAAATATAAGAGAAGAAAATAATTGACAGTCAAATATAATGATAATATTGTTATGCTGATTAGGATACCATGAATGCAGCTTAGTACTGGAATTCATGAGAAATATGTTATTTCTCTTGGTAAGTGTCTATGGAATGAGGGAAATTCAGCTTATAGAAACACAAGGAAGTTTGTTTGTCGTTGTTTTACTTAATTTATGAAGGGTTGAACAATTAACATATTTCTTTTGCTAATCAGTGGGAGTAAAATAGTTCTGATTTTACCCTAAAGCAACTTTTGATAACACTGGTTGAATTAATCAACAATAATTCATGGAATAGTACCAGTGTAGTGAGGTTTGCAGATGTTTTATGTCAGGAAAGCAACACAAACCAGATGGGTGGGTCTGACTCATGACTTCTAATGAAGTTGACAGCAAATAGAACCAGCCATTTAGTCACAGTTGAAGAGATAATCCTTTCATGATCTTCGGTTTTTACCTTTTTTTGAACATACATAAAATATTTTCAAACTTTCCAAGGAAGTTCAGAAAACTTTGCTTACTGTTGCAAGTATGAGGAACACGTATCATTTCATGATCCACTCCCTGAAATGAATGGTTCAAGTATGGTGTCCAAGAGGAAAGTTTTACCTTTCAGTAGCATTTTGCTGGAATTAATCTCTTGGGGTCTAATTCCTGCTATTTAATATAATCTAGCCTGTGGTTCTCTTTAGTGGTTCGCATTAAGTAAATACAATTTTATAACAATAAAGAAGCTTGAGCCAATGTAGTAAATGAGCTTTCTTAAGGAAGAGAAACTGTTCCAATAAATGACACTGAGCAATGTATTTGCTAGTGCTCTGTGCATGCCAGAAGATAGTAGTGTTCCAAAGACTGAAATTCAGCCTTATGCAAGTTGGTGTTCCACTTAGAGGTCTCTAAATTTCCAGCAATTTTGTATGTTAATTTTCTTTCTAAAAGGCATATTTAAGTATGGATACTATGGAGGGCTGTTATGTGCTGCAGGGCATTGGGCCAGCTGAGGTTCAAAAAGGCTCCCTCTGGTCTTGCAGATGTCAGAAACGCTCCCTGAGTCACAGTAGCTTCAGGGATAAACAATAGAGACTTCAGCTCATCCTTCTATTCTGAATTGGCCTGCTACAGATTTGCCAACCTCAGATATGAGTGAAGTAATAGAGATTGCAATGACTGTATCAGAAATGTTGGAGCATAGTGCTAGAAGGTGAGACATGCACTTTCTGTCATCAATGAGGTTTAGGTAAGTGCGGGAATATTGAGCAGTTTTAGTGGTAAATTCTGCTGGGATGCATCTGAACTATAGCTTCTGGCCAACACAAATCAAAACAAGAAAGTAGGTACTGCTAAAAATTGAGTTCAACAAGTTTATCTTTTTGTCCAGTGAGCAAAAAAATGACAAAATGCTGTTTTTCTCAAACTCACTGGGAACATCATACTATTCATTGAGGCTGTGGCTGTTCAAACCCAACCATTCTCTGCTGAGAACCCTTTTCTGCAAATCACTAAGTCCATGTGTAATATCTGATCAACTGAGAGGCATCTTGCTGACATCTTTCAGTCTATTTCTATTTCTGAAGAGAAATAAATACTTAATGTTTGATCAAACAGTTCAGGTCCAGTCACTGCTGCACTTGCACTTCTTCTTGTCCTCCATTGGATCAGGTGTTTCCTGCCATAGTAATTCCCATCATATGCAACTCAAGCCTCGAGTTACAACAGTTTAAAGGTATTTCCATTACAATCTCTACCCCTGGCCCCTTTGGACCAGACCATTGGGTTTAACGTCTCTCGTCGCCCCTACTCTGGCTTGGACTAATCCACAGATTGCAGTCCCTTATGGGTGTACCTGCTTCAAGTGGCGCTTTATCCATGAGCCACAGTCTCTTCAGGGGTATACCTGCTGTGACATAGAATTATCCACAACCACAGTTGCTTTGAGGTGCAGTTGTTCCAGCATGGCCTTCTCCGTGGGCTACAATGCCTTCAGAGATATAACTGCTCTGGCACGGCATTACCCACAGCCACAGTCTGTTCAAAAGTAAAGCTACTCTCACATGACCTTACTCATGGCTGCAGTCCCTCCAGGGATATACCTGCTCTATCATGGACTTATCTTTGGCCAAACATTTTGAGGTGCTCCTACATGACCTCATGCATAGCCACAGATGCTTCAACATGTACCTGTTCTGTCGTGGGCTTATCCACTGCCACAGATGCTTTGGAGTGTTCTGCTCCCACATGGATTCATCCATAGGTCACAGTCCCTTTGACTTGAGTTCACAATGGAGTTGCAGCCTGTCCAGTACAGCAGCACAGAAACAGCAGTGATGCCCTGGCCATCTGCCAGTCCAGGCGCATTGCCATTGCTGTTATCAAAATGTTCCCAGGCACAGCAGAGTAAGAGGATGAGCAGTACAGCAAGCAGCAAAAGCAAAAATCAGCCACTAATGAGCAGTAAACTCTAATATACAGTAAGACAAGCAAGACCCATGGCAAGCACAGAAGCCTGCCAGTTAAGAGCTAAACAGCAATAACAGCTATAAATACGATCTAGCACATTGCAATCAAATTTTGAACCCTTCAAGCCTCACACTGGGTGCCAGAAAGGACAGTCTTAGTTTAACCTGAGCGAGTAACTAAGCTCCACATAGCTGTTTGCTCACATCCCCTCAGTGGGACAGAGGAGAGACTCAAAAGGGTAAAAGTGAGAAAACTCATTGAGATAATGACAGTTTAATAGGTAAAGCAAAAGCTGTGTACTCAACAAAGCAAAATAAGGAATTCATTCACTACTTCCCATCAGCAGGCAGGTGTTCAACCATCTCCAGGAAAGAAGGCCTCCATCACACATAACAGTTAATTGGGAAGACAAATGTCATATCTCTGAACCTCCCTTCCTTCCTTCTTCATCCCCCAGCTTTATACTGCTGAATATGATACCATATGATATGAAATATCATAGAATCATAGAATGGTTTCGGTTGCAAGGGACCTTAAAGATCATCTAGTTCCAACCCCCCTGCTATTGGCAGGGAACACCTTCCACTAGATCAGCTTGTGCAAGACCCTCTCCAACCCAGTCTTAAAAATATCCAGTGACAAAGCATCCACAGCTTTCCTTGGCAACTTGTTCCACTGCCTCGCCATCCTCATAGTGAAGAACTACTTCATTACATTTAACATAAATCTACCCTCTTCCAGTTTGAACCCATTACTCCTCATCCTTTCACTACAAGCCCTTGTAAAAAGTCCTTCCTTACCTTTCTTGTAGGCCTTCTTCAGATACTGGAAGGCTGCTATAAGATCTCCCTAAAGCCTTTTCTTCTCCAGGCTGAACAACTCCAACTCTCTCTGCATGGCCTTGTAGGAGAGGTGTTCCAGGCCTCTGATCATCTTTGTAGCCCTCCTCTGGACCCACTCCAACAGGTCCATGTCTTTCTTGTGCTGGGGGCTCCAGAACTGGATGCAGTATTCCAGGTGAGGTCTCACAAGAGTGGAGTAGAGGGGAGAATCACCTCCCTCGATGTGCTGGCCACACTTCTTTTGATGCAGCCCAGCATACAGTTGGCTTTCTGGGCTGCACTTATGTATTGTTGGCTCATGTTGAGCTTTTAATCAACCAGAACCCCCAAGTCTTTCTCCTCAGAACTACTCTCATTTGTGCTTGGGATGGCCTTGGCCCAGGTGCGGGACCTTACACTTGGCCTTGTTGAACTTCATGAAGTTGGCCTGGGGCCACTTCTCAAGCCTCTCAAGTCAAGGTCCCTCTGGTCTGTTGGGGTCAGCTGTCTTGGCTGTGTCCCCTCTGAACTTCTAGTGCACCCCCAGCCTACTCGCTGGTGGGGTGTTGTGAGGAGCAGAAAAGGCCTTGACTCTGTGTCAAATTAACTCTATCCTAGCCAAAAACCACCACATAGAACAAAGCCATGCTAGTCCTCCTCTTGATGGGAAAATTTTTAACACAAAAATGAGTACACTTACAAAAAGTACCAGAAGGCAAATCGGTATCTGTGCTGGCCCAGAACAGGGCTCTAGTGTATGCAGTAACCCAGACCACAGCCCCTGGACCCCACATTGCCTCTGTATTTCACCTTACATAATCAGCTGGTAAAATATAAAACTAATCTTGGCAGCATGGACTGGACCTGAAGATTTTCAATGACCTAAGCAGTAGATGACAGACAATGTTGTGTTCTTTCTGACCTAGTGAATTGCAGTGGCTCAGTTCAATCACTAAGGCTGAGAGTACTTTGGCCCAGCAAAACCACAAGATCTTCTTATTTAAGACACTCTTAGCAAGAAATGTTTGATCCAGACAATACAAGCCTTAAGCAGTACATTAAACTTGCCCTATATGTAAATAAAAATAGACAAAGGTCCTTTGGTTGCATAATTTAAGCCACAGAAAGGAAAATCATCAATTACTTGAATACCATAAACCGGATACAAGTTTCTTTAAAACAAAAAAAGTGGAATATTACTAATTATCTAAGCATATATCCCTATGGACACTGTTATTACTTTGAGATTATTTTATAGTATAGTTTCATAAGTGTTTAGATGTTTCAAAACTGCTGCAAAAAAACCCTTGTCTAGCTCAAGCAACAAGATCCAATATTCCTGGATATTTTGGGATTCCAGCACAAAATTGAACAAGAATAGACCAGGTGTTTAGTGTTGAAGACAACATTTTAGGAAAGCTCCTGAAGCTGGTCATAATTGCCATCTCATCAGAATTCAGCACATTACAGAAACTTGCGCAAGACTTCCTTCTTCCCACAAAACACAAGTCAGAAAGGGCATGAGAAGTGAATGCTGACAAGGAATTTTGCTTCCTAGCTGTCATGAGGCTTTCTCAGAAGGCAAATCAGTGTCTGCAAATATCGGGCTGTTGATATTTGAAATGTAACAGTCCTTTTCTCTGTTTGCTAGTTGTCAGGGTTTTTTTGCTTTTCCTTCGCTGATGAAGAGAGGAAGAAGACAAAAAAAATCACAATTCAGTGAAGAATGATTCTCACAAACACAACTTTCTATGCTAAAGACTCTGCTTTCTTAGATACAAAGAAAAGGTATGTGAAATTAAGACTGTAAATCCATCAGTATATAAAAATAGTGCAACGACACTGAGAGAATATGACTCAGTTTCTGACTTGACAAGGGCCTTTTAAGCAGGAAACTGTCTGTGTTGTGTCTTTTCAAAAAGAAGTAACCTGCAAAAAGTCCTTTTTCTTCATCCTCTGAGATTTCTCAGACTTGTCAGTGGACCTGCAAAAAGAAGCAGCCCTTGACTTGAAAAGTAGGTCTAACTTCACCAGCTTCAGAAGTATCCAACTGTTTAGGATAAACATTGTAATGTCTGGCAGGTGGCAGCACATGATGGTGAAATAAAAAGTACCACAGCCTAGTGCTTTGTTGCAAGGCACTATTATATTAACTACAAAAACATTTATGTCCCATACACAAGGTTCATTGATTTCTGGCTTCCAACATTTCTGCAAGCTTATGTTGCTTAGTTTGTTGCTGATTCAGAAAATCATGTGAGTATGTAACAGCATGAGCTCTTTTGTTTGCCTGACTAGTGGCCAACTAATAATGGTCTTCACAATAATATGGATGGGAATTCAACACAGAGCAACATGGCAATGTGGTTTGAACCAGCTGGACTTGGTAGCAGAGATAAATTTCCCTGTCCTGTGCATCTCTTTCTCCCCTTCTTCCAGTTAATCTGCATCTGCAGAAGTATATGCTTGAATGCTTTTAGGTTACAATAATTCCAAGAAAAGCCCCAATTTCAATGCAATTTGAAAACTATGAGAAAGCCAAGTAATGTTATATCTTGTATCTATTTCAGAGGGAAAATACCTTTGGGAAGTACAAAACAAGAAAGTTAATTTGCGTTCAACTCTTCTGCTTTTCATCAGTGTTGCAGCCTTAAATTTTGCACAAAATAATATAAAATAATATAGTAGGTTTCAAAAAGTTATCCTAGTGTCATTCCCATCAGTCAGTTAATCATTTACACCAGTCATTTTCTAGACAGTATTTGAAGAGGAATCCAGATTCTTAACATAAGTTAAGAATAAGTTAAGAATCTGATGGATAATGCCCTTTATACACATGAATTGCCTTAGCCTCCTTTTCAATAGTGCAGATGACTATAGAAGAAGTAGCAGAGAAAAGAAATAACAGTGGAATAATTCTAATGAGGAAAAAGGTGCAGGATCCACATTTTACCAACTGAATTTCCAAATATACACCATTTTTAAAAATATTGATGATTGTAAACAACAAAATCCACATAAAGTAAAACCTTTATTTGAAGTCATGATTGGGACAAAACTGCAAACACCTGCTGGACTGGAAAACAATATGCTTTGATTTAACTTTCTTATTAACACTTGGTCAATTACTGGCATTTGTAGATGGTGATGAAATTATGCAAATGAAAATTCTTCAAGCACATAGATTTCTATAGCTGAAATTCAGTTGTTGGCAGTAATAATGTCAGTATATTTTAAAGGCATGCTTTTGCCTTTTCCTAGCAGTATTCTAAGACTATTGCAAAATAATCCCGGTTCCTATTTCTTTGAGTGTTAGTCTTCATACACAGTATGGTCAAAACTGCCATACTGCCATCACAAGCACTCCAGAACTTGCAATGGAAACCTGTCCCATGACTGAAATTCTCTGCTACACTAGCTGGTCATAGCTACACTGCAGTCAGCAGAGATGAGCAGATTTACACTGGACAGAGACATTAACCTTGTACAGTTCTCTACTACAGAGAGTTATTTTGAATACACACATGCCATAGTTCAGTTGTGAATTTATACATGGCATATTTCCAAATAAGGATGAAGTAGGAACCTGTACAGAGATCTCTCTGAATACATGAATCTCCAACACTAAGCACGCTGTCAAAATGAGATCTGATTTGTAATTTGTGCTTTTGTTAGCCAAAATGATCACAAACCTTCTGTTTCAATATGAAAGATTGCAAGCTACATAGGAAAGGTGCAGCAGTCACAGGAGAAAGCACTCAGAGGAAATTGCTTATTGAAATCCTCACAGCTGGTAGTAGTCTAGAATGAGATGATTTGATCAGTGGAGTTGTAAAGGGGCATAAGGCTAAAAATAGGAGGGAAAACTAGATGATAAAATGGACCTGAGGAAAGTCATGACTGAATTTGACTATTAGGAGCACTTAATCTTTTTTTACTGTTCACCTATTAGATAAGTCTGAAAAAACATAGCTAATAAAATGCATCAGTTAGTTAAGCACAGGCATAGATGTTAATTAGGAACTTGGTAACTACACCAGATTAAACTATGTAGAACATTAAGGGAAAGACTGCAGGGCTCTATCCACATATATAGTCAGAAAGAAAGAGAAAGAATGGGAATCTTCCCTACCAATCCAAAATGTTCCTGGTAAATTGGAAAATGCGTCAAGACTACTAATTGAGAAGGGGCAGGTTATATTTCCATTTATAGTGTGAGTCCAGAGAAGGCTAAGGACAATGTTAAAGATTTTAATGACATAATCTGGCTTTGGACAAGGTCCACAATTTGCTTCTGCCTAGTGCTTGGAGTAGTCAGAGTGCACAGGCACCAGAAGAAGGAGGAAGAGGGTAGAAGAGCACAAAGCACTTTGTTTGCTGGTGTTGTTCTGTAGCTTTGATCTTTCCATAAATGACTTTGAGCCAGACAGTATCAAGAAATAGGCATTTTTACACTAATTTCATACTCACTGTTGTGAGGCTTGGTGGATTCACTGGGAGTAACGCATTCATGACACATCTCACAGAAAGTCTTTTGTCATCTGCTTAGAAGTGTAACATTTCCTGCACAGAACAATTCATGCTGCTTTTTCACCCCTTCTGCCCCTTCCAAACTTTCACAGAGGTCTGGGTCTTAAAACTAAGATTTTTAGTCCAGAGAGATCTATTAAAGCAGTTCATGTTCTCAGTCATGTGCTGGGAGCATATTGCATCACCTAGAGGATTTCTGTCAGGATAGTATATATCATTCCTCCAGATCCTTAAGCAAGACCTCATTTGTAAAATATGTATGTTGCAGCATTATGTTCCCTTAAAACATTTGGGTTTTTTTTCTTTTTACTGTGTTTTGTCTTGTCTCTTTGAGTGATTGAGAGGCCTGTACACATGCTGCAGGCTGCTGCAGATTCACCTCCAACTGTGGCGTTCCCCATACTGGCAGCTATTACATTGCCACAGAAGGACTTTATAAGCTAGGATTTATACTGAAATTTTATACAGAGGCATCTATTATTCCAGCAGCCTTAATCAAGCCTTGCTCAAAATGCATCAGCACTTTCTAAATACATTATTGTGTGTGCAGATATTGCAGGAGCAGTATACCTCTTGAAAAGGACAAAACATAAATTATTTCTGTTGACGCTACTGGGTTTGTAATAAGGTGACTAGCTATAATAATATCCTTGAAATCATCAAACCACTTGGATGGTGAGACTTCTGTAGGACAGGTAAAGTATTTCAGACTTTACAACTGTGATTTCTCCATCTGTACTGCAAAGGCAGGTTATCAATGGGGAGGGTCATATTTAAAAAGGGAGATTGTTCCCTGAACTCATCTACTCTGTCTTGTTCTTATCATTGCCTAAAGGAAATCACAACAATTACTTAGCTGGGAAAGTAATATTAAAAGAAATATTTATGTTGCCTTTAATAATATTCAGCAAGAAGAGAGACTACCTGTACCATTAGCATGGTATCTTTCCTTTCACCCCCTGAAATCAGTGGCACCACAAAGGGCTCTGTCAATCAGGTATCTGGAATTGTTGTTACAGTTCTGCGTTACCTCTGACTGGGCTTTGCAGTAAATCTTAGAATTCATAGTCTGTTAAAGACACATGGCCAAAAATATTTTCTGGAACTTTGTAGATGGACAAAGTGATATATTCAGATATTCTGAAAAAAAAAAAAAAGCTAAATATGTTTCTAGTCATTTGCAGTTGAACAGCTATACATTTTCTGTCTCACCAACTCGCAGTGTAGTTCTCCTGAGCCATCAGTGGAACAATTATATATGCTGATCAGTCCTTACTCTTTTGAACAGTTCTGTTGTTGTTAACGCATATATTCATATGCTTGAGTAACATTCAGTAAGAGCAAATTTTTCATATTTGGAACTTTATTCATAGCTAAAGTTCTTTATTATGCCTAGGGAAAAATATGCCCAACAGAGTAACAAAGTAGGATTCTATTCAGCTTCGGAGCCCATGTGAGAAGACTTATGTGGCAGGCCAAGGAAATACATTATTACACCATTAAAGATAGCACTTTATCTGAAAACTATTCCTAGATTTGCAAGTATCATACTTAAATAATAAATCAGGGGTCCAGATTTTCTTCTGAAAAGCCATTACTTTGCATATCTTATACTAAAGAACAATGAAGACTAATAAACTGGAAAATACAATAATCCTTTGGACTTCAAATTTATGTTTTAGATGAAAAAGGCATCGTAGTTATTAAGTGGAATTTAAAAAGCAGCATAGGTACACAAGTACTTGGCAATGACTTACTAATATAAGGAGAGTATAATAGCTCCCCTTAAAAAGCCTTAACGAATGTTGGTTTTTTGTAACATCAACAAAATATGGCTTAGAGCACTTCTGATTATATTGTATACCTGCAATTAGTCTATTGTAACAATCAGATCTTAGTTTTGCTGAAAACTTGGCATCTAACTGTCCAAACTCTGGCACATAGGAGAGGACTGGAAAGAAGTAAGCTGTTCTGATGATGACTTCAATACAAGAAACTAATTAAAACAGTATCCATGTTGTGTAGCTCAAAACTATCTCTCTGGTAAATCAAGTGAATCAGTTAATTATTAGTATTATCACAGAATCTAGAGGCAAAGGAAATCAGGATCCATTATTGGGACTACATGAACACAAGAGACAGATTCTGCCCTGAAGAGCCTTCCGTCTAAACAGAAAACTCAAAGTATGACCAAGGAAATCATTACAGAAGAGGAAATGACGCACCAGGAGATTGCATCTGTTGCTTACAGCATCTAGGAAGTTTTTGGAGGTGTTATGCAACACATCTACTTATATATTTTTTAATGTGTATATATATATAAAAATATGTAAATATCAATTTTATGAAGCATGATGTAATCCTTATTGCATTCCAATCAGAATACATTTTAACAACCTAAATAGTCTACCAGGAGCTATCAGACAATACATGATGGAGTTACCGCAAGACTATATACTTTAAATCATCAGTATTGTGACTTTATGAAGTGACATATTTTACTTCAGTTAAAGCAAGAACTTTTGACCTTGTAATAAGAACACTGTTTTTGCAGTTATGTTTATAGGATTACATGTGTAAATACTAATAATAAAATTTCATGACCACTTATTACAGAATATGGTTCAAATTTTTTTTGAGGAAAAACAAGATAAAAATGCAAATAATTTACTTCCCCGTTGTAATCTGTTACTTTTCCTGGCCCAGGAAGTGTACACATGTATATAAAAAGGTAAGTTGGCTGCAGGGTTAATTTAACACTCCATGTTTTTTTCATATTGTTTGGGAACTGATATATGCCTAAGTTGGCTAGTTCTGTGACCAGCTATCTAGTTAGGATCTCATTATGAGAGGTCAAGGTACATTAATGGCTTAGCAAGTCAGTTCAATGTTGCCTAGAAACCAGTGATCCTGACCAATTTTTGTTTAAAATGGGCAAACGAAGAAATATCCTAATAATCAGAAAATATATGCCCACTGCTTATAAATGGAAAATTTCCTGAAACTTGAGAAAATTCAAGCAAAGAAGAAAGATAGAAAAATATGAATTCAAATTAGCAGTTCTCGAAGATGAGTCCATTGAATGTCTTAACAGCTAAAATTCCATAATGAAGAGAGTGGATGACATTAGATAAAATTTCATGAGAAAAAGCAGAAATAAGAAATCATAGTATTTTATGAATGGAAGAGAAGGAGATGTGTTCAGCAACGTACATAAATTCAAAGTTAAGGTTTTTAATATATTGATAAGGGAAGATAAGTAAACAAAGAAAGAAATCTATGGCAAATGGAGGTAATCATAGAATCATAGATTCATAGAATGATTTGAGTTGGAAGGACCCTTAAGAATAATCTAGTTCCAACCGCGGTTATCAACAGGGACACCTTCTGCTAGACCAGGTTGCTCAAAGCCCCATCCAACTTGGCCTTGAACACTTCCAGGAGGAGGCATCCACAACTTCTCTGAGCAACCTGTTGCAGTGTTTCACCACCCTTATTGTAAAACATTTCTTCCTTATATCTAATCTAAATCTAGTCTCTTTCAGTTTAAAACCATTACCCCTCATCCTATCACTCCAATCCCTGATAGAGTCCCTGCCCATCTTTCCTGTAGGCTCCTTTAACATACTGGAAGGCTGCTATAACATCTCTCCAGACCTTTCCCTTCTCCAGGCTAAACAACCCTAGCTCTCCCAGTCTGTCCTTACAGGAGAGGTGTTACAGCCCCTTGATCATCTTTGTGGCCCTCCTCTGGACCTGTTCCAGAATGTCCATGTCATTCTTACACTGGGGGCCCCAGACCTGAATGCAGTATTCCAGGTAGAGTATCACCAGAGAGGAGTAGAGGGGGAGAATCACCTCCCTCAACCTCCTGGCCACACTCACAGCCCAAGATGAGACTGGCTTTCTGGGCTGCAAGTGCACATTGCTGGCTCATATTCAGTTTTTCATCCACCAACACCCACAAGTCCTTCTGCACAGGGAGACAGAAAGAATTGTCGGTATTTGTTAATTAATTTTTTAAAAAAAGAACAATAGTTTGAGCTCATCAGTAGATGGACACAGATTGCTAAAAATAAAGCATAAAAGCTAAAAGTGTTCAACAAGTATTTTTTTTCTGTATTTAAGAAATAACAGGATGATAGATTACAGCACGCTAGCATGATGAAGCACTTTCCAGACCATTAGTAACAGTGGAGGATGTTAAACAACATCTACTAGGTATAAACATTTTTAAAATCTGCATGTTGGGCTAAATTGCAAACAGTATTACTTAATGAGCTAACTATGGAGTTTTCTGGCCTTCTAATACTCTTTTTTATTAAATCCTGAAACAGTGGAAAAGTTCCAGAAGTCAGAAGACTATTAACATTTGCAAGCAGGTAGCTTATTGAACCAAGCTTCATTTTCTGCGATGTTATTTGCAGAAAAAAAAAAGAAAAAAGAAGTCTATAGAAACCTGATGATTTTTAAATACATCTTCATTTTAGGGCACACATCTTCATTGTAGAGTGTGGGAAACATCTGAACTAGTTCTGCTAGCTCCTTACAAATGAAGGGTTCCTTTTCTGGCTAACCAGTGCAGAACAATTTTGGCTCCTGTAATGATTTCAAAGGACCTGTAACATAATCTTTTGACTTAGAAAATATGTTAGTTTTCAGTATGATCAAACCCAGCCTCTTTCTCAGACATTTTCATAGTAAAAATATTTCTTATTAGTCTCTTGCAATCATTGAATACCTATGCATTTTGGATATGTATTAGAAACTTTGTTAGGACATCTTTTAAATACATGCCAAGATAAAAATCTCACAAAATCTGGTCCCAGTAAAATTTCAGACATTACAGTTTATTTTAATACAGGTTAATTTTAATACCTGAATTGTGAAATGACAAACAAATAACTACAAATCTAATAGTAAACTAGTCTGTACTGAGCTTCATTCAGATTTCTGGACTAGCTCCATTTTTGTGGTCAGTTTTATTGGTAACTTTTCCAATAGGAATCATTAATTCTGACACAGTCAACACATAGGTCTTACACTAATCTTTATTTAGGAAACTACTTATTTTCAAAGGAATTTTTCCTATCCTGATAAAGGCTCTCCATTTTAGAATCTGTTTTTCGTAAAACTTTATGTTTGTCTTTTGTTAGCCACAGAGTGCCTTCAACCTAAATTTACAGTACTCCTGCAACAATAGTACTCCTGCTTCTTGAAGTAGGGAATTATTGTTTTTTGTATCCCCGAATGCAATGAGCTGCTCCTGATATGTTTTCTCTCATGACCTCAAATAACACACAACCAAGTCACAGATTAATGAACTGTGAACTCCATCAAAGGATAGTTTAACATACATTCTCTCCACGGCCTTGCCCATCTGCAGGCAGATTCTGTGTATGCTGCAATAGTATAATGTCTTTTGTCAACCTCAAGCAATCTGCTTTTCCATCTGTGGTCTCTCTGTATCTTCTTTCTGTTCAATAGCCTTGGGGAATAACTAATCACTCTTTTAAGACTATGCCTTGCATAGGAACAATACATCTCCAGATGCTTGCTACCATTTCAGTTCTTTAACTAGAGGGCCAAACCTTGTATGCCTACAGTTAGCTCATCCATGGGTTATCATGGCTTTCCATCTGGGCTGCTTTCATAATCTAAGTTCCTTCAGTAAGTGTTGAAGAATTACTTTTTTTTTCTTTTTATGTAATCAGTGCCCCAAAGGCTATATTGATTAGTTGGAAACTTAAGAGTGTGATATCTATATCCTTCAAAGTTGATCAGTATTAAAAACATGAGCACAGGATAGAATTATTAACACGTTGTGTTTGAACCTCCTGTATTCTTATTAAAAGATATGGTGGTCATCACTCTGCTTTTCAGTATCTTGTACCTCTCTTTCCCTAATGAGCCATCATCCTTCAAGCTGTGTTCAATATCAATATTTGATAGCATCTTCATCAGATATTAGGTGTTAAAATAAAACTAACGTCTTCATAATTTTATCTATTACCGTGGATCATTCTTTCACCTTTACCCCAGAAATGCCTTATTTTTTTCTGCATACTCATTCTGACAAGCAAAACAGCAGCCCCGCTTCCTTTTTTATCACTTTCAAGTTGGAGAACTGTAGTAGCTAGCAATACACTCTTGTTATCAAATCACATAGAGGTTGGAAGACGTCTCTGCTGGTCATATGGTCCCATCTGCCTCCCATGTGCCACTCTGTAGGTTCTTGGCATTAAGCTGCTGCCTTGCAATCCAGCATAGTTATCCAAAGTGCATTTCCAGCATTAGGAATCTCCAGTGGCAAGAGATATTTCTTGTTCTCCTTCTCTTTTTAAGGATCAGGTCCTCTTCTTTCTTTACAGGTTGTCACGTAGTTCTGTGAGGTGTCATGCAGCATACAGCACTGAAGAGCTGGGGAACTGCTTTATCCCAGCTGTTTTTGGACAGCATGAGATAGCTCTCCACACTGCTCAAGCTATTCTCCAGCTTTTTTTCTGGCACTCCTGAAGTCCTGTTTTTCTAAATGGGCTGTCCCTGTTCTCAGCTGCATTAATCAGGATCCAGGAATTTGGACTCCATTGCTTGGCTGGCAAGTGTAAAAGCAAGGACAGGGAACTGTGAGGCAAGGAATTTATTCTGGACGTAGAATCATTTAGGTTGGAAAAGACCTTTAAGATCAACGAACTTCCAGTTTGTTTGTTCTACCTTACTTCCCCTTTCACCTGTTCAGCAAGTTTTCACTTTTAATCATCTTCTAAAATCAACATGGTCTTTTTTCTCAATTATAATTCTTAAGAATGTTCTGTATAACTTGCCACATCTTTCTGTACTTACATGCAAAATTCCTCATGTGTCTGGGTCTCCAATGTAGTTCTAGCAGATAGCTTTAACAATGTTTGTTTCAAAATGCATTCATTGGCGCACTGCAGGTTGCCAGGTGCAGTTCCAGACTATCTCCCATCTTACTGCTGCTACACTGCACTACTAATGCAAACTGAGCATGATAAATATCCCATTAGCTCTGGTTGTGTACCAAACAATCACAGAGGGATGAAATATTTTATTTTTTACAGAATCATAGAATCATTTAGATTAGAAAAGACCTTTAAGATCATTAAGTCCAACCATTATTCTAGCACTGTGAAGTCCACCACTAAATTGTGTCCCTAGATCCCTAGATATCACATCTACAGGTCTTTTAAATACCTCCAGGGATGGTGACCCAACCACTTCCCTGGCCAGCCTGTTCTAGAGCTTGACAACCCTTTCTGTGAAGAATTTTTTTCTAATATCCTGTTTAAACCTCCCCTAGGACAACTTCAGACCATTTCCTCTTGTCCTATTGCTTGCGGGTTGTTGTAGAGAGTGATAAGCCTCCTTCTCTCTAGGATAAACAACCCCAATTCCCTCAGCCACTTCTCATAAGACTTGTGCTCTAGACCCTTCACCAAATTTTTTGCCCTTCTTTGGACATGATCCAGCCCCTCAATGTCTTTCTTGTAGTGAAGAGCCCAAAAGTGACCACAGGGGTGAGGTGTGGCTTCACCAGTATGAAGTGGACAATCAATTCCCTAGTGCTGCTGGCCACACTATTTCTGATACAAGCCAGGATGCTGTTGGCGTTCTTTATTACCTGGACACACTTCTGGCTCATACTCAGCTGGCTGGGTCAACCAATGGCACCAGGACTTTTTCCACTGGGCAGTTTTCCAGCCAGTCTTCCCTAAGCCTGTAGTTTTGTATGGGGTTGTTGTGAACCAGTTGCAGGACCTGGAACTTGGCCTTGCGTCCTGGTTCAGCCAGGACAGGGTTAACTCAGTCAGCAGGATGCGTGGCCGGGGTATTCCATACCATGCTGACATCACGCCCCATTGCGGGCTCTGGGCCACTTCTGGTTCCGGCGTGCAGCGGGAGGGGCACACTCAGGGGCCAGGACAGCTCTGCCTTGTCTGCGCACTTGATACCGTGTGTTTTGTAGAGTGTTTTGCTCGCTGTTGCTATTGCTGCTGTTGTTTTGACTGTTTCTCGTGTGTTACTGTATTAAACTCCTTATCTCAACTCGCAAAGGCTCCTCCAACCCCTCCTGCCATTTCTTCCCTTCCGAGGGGTGGTTTCTGGGGGGGCAGTGGCAGCGGCCACGTGGCTTGGCTCCCGGCAGAGACCCAACCCCCACAGCCTTACTGAACCACCACACCTTGTTGAGCCTCATACCATTTTCCTCAGTCTTCCTTTAGGCTGACAATGTCCATCCTGGGGGAACAAAAGGTAGGAGTCAAGCATCATCGTCCCTACCATCACAAAAGGGAGGAAAGATATTGGTCATAGGCATTACAGTCGGAAATCACAATTTTTACACTGTCTTGGTTTCTTCTTCTGTGGACTTCATTCTGTACGCATTCTGTTTTAGCAATAAAGATAATTATCTTTGAAGGCTTTTGGAGTGATAGCCTCTCTGCTGAATTTTCATATTTAATGTAATACAAATGTCTAGAGTAATTTATTTCTCTCCTTTGACCATATGGGAAGAGTTGAATTTAAAGAATGGTTTTACCAGTTCTTCACCAGTTGCAATTTAGGCACAAATGTGTTACACAAGTTAGGAGGTATATAGTTCACACCTGAAATTCTGAATATACATCCTCAGCCATCAGGAACTATCTGATCCAATGCTGGAATAAGATCTCCCTTTCTGATTATACATACTATGTTACTTCTTTCTCCTCTAGGAGTTCTTGTGCCAAATTAAAAACAATGAGCAAAAATCTATTTGAGTAATACATCTGCCTGTTATGATGTGTTTAGATTCAGTTTTGGAGGGCTTTGTGTTTTTAAAAAATATTAAATTTTTTAGATATCTTTAGAAATTATAAGGTTCTTACATGAATATATCAAACTCCAAACATCAACAGAGAAAATTTAAAAATTTGTTCAATCTTATTCTTAACTATTCATATTATTCTCTTATGAATTAAACAATTATTAACATACTTTTACAGATATGTAATTGGATATGCAGTCTTCAATTATATCAATCCTAAGATTCCTCAAAGAGCCCCCTTAAAGAATCAGCTAAGCTGTGTGCAATCTGTTCAGGTATAACAGACTTTCAAGATAAGGGAAAAAGGATAGCAGGAGCTTTATTTGATGGTTGCTACATTGTAGAATTGCTTGGAGTTTTGAAAAATCATTGTAAATTATGGTACTATATCAGACAACGCAGCATTTTCCATCCACAAAACACTGTGCACATGACTGCACAGTCATACATACGACAACTAATTTGAGAGAAGGATACTAACTACAGCAAGGTAAATAAACTGTGACACTAGTATGATATACCTAGCTCTAGTAAATGATTTTTTTTCTTTGTTTCCTTTGTGCCATTGTTACCTGCTGAACAGCGGTACTAAATTATTAAACTTCTACTGTTTTATAAGAGCACATATTTTTTTTTTGTGGGGAACCCTGCGTTGCAGTAGTTACTGACAGTTTCTGATTGTTTGCATGGTCTAATGTTACAGCAATTCAATGTCAGACCAACCTAATGTAGCAGGCAAGGCAAGCTGTTAACAGGTTTTTTCTGTCTGTTCTGACAGATATTAATAAAATAAGAGATTCCTTAAACTGAGACAACTCCAAGGGCTGTTTCAGTGGGACAGTTGTATTACCATATGCTGATTTCAGTTAACTGAGATTGCCTTCCACCATCGCCTTTGTCTCTAGACATTTCAAAATGAACAAATTGTTCTGAGAAAGGGGAAGGTCAGCTGTCTGTGCTGGATAAAAGCAGCAGTTGCAGGCTGATGCCGAGTTAGAGGCACACTTTAGAAATATGTCAACCAATGATGCCGCCTTTGCTAGAAGGAACAAAATCAAGAAAAACAACTGTTAAAGCAATTATGTCCAAGTTTGCAAGAAGTATACATGAAGACTGTATTATGTTGTTTTTCCTGTAACTCAGCACCCACTCAAAAGCACTTAATAAAAAATTGTCCTAATTATGGATACATGATAGTTTAGCAGTACCTACCTAACTCTTAAATAATTCTAATTTTCAAATGCAAACTAACTCTCAAAAAATGTTTTTATTAGCTGTGATAATATTTGAGCATGGTGGGATGTTCTTGTGGGATAACCCCTTTATCCTATTTTAAATTACCAGGCAATAATCACATTATCAACATCGTGTACCAGGGGCTAGTAAAATAACTGGATAGAATTGTATTTGATACAGAAAAAGATTTGCTGTTTGATACCATATGTAATGCAGTATTTAGTGTACAGTGACTCATAGGAGCTGCCCAGAAAAGTGTATACTTTGAGGTCTTGATTCAAAAAATTTCCCTAAAAGAAAATAAATGTCTAATTTTGTAAAGAAAAATTAAAACTTATATGAAAGTACTGAATCCCATCACCTGGGAGATTACAAGTAGAAAGATGCAAGACACCATTCAGTAATTTCATATTCTTTAGGATGGTAAGCAGTATTTAATTCACTTTTTGTCTAGTCAGTCAATGTAGTGCTTTTAGCCATGGCATCACCATGAGGAAAATATAATCTAGATTCATCAAATAGAAATATGAGATATGACTCTAGCCAAATACCAAGATATATTATTTAAAACTCTAGTGAACTGCTTGAAAATATTATCAGGGTAATTTTAAACATTAATAAGTCAGTTTCAGTAAACAGGGAGAAACCAAAATCACAGGAGTTGTCTTCAGGATTTGGGAGGTTTGTCTTTTTCCCTTCTATTCTTTATATATGACTTTTTTCTTTTTCTCTGACAGAGAAGAACGGTTAACACTTATACAAAAGATATAGATTCAGATTTTGTTTCCTGCTATAACACTTGTCTACCCAGGATAACATCCAGAACATGCCATTACCTCATATCATTTTCACAATGACGTTGTACAAACTCCACATTAATACTCACAGAAAAACAAACCTATTTATTATTTGTAGGTGCATTTTACATGGTAACAGGATGAGATAACTACAATCTGGCTGACTTTTTTAAAGACAGGATTGATAAGCATTCTGTTGAGAATAAGACAGGTTAGAGACATATTCTTTATCATAATTATCACATCTTCAGAAAGGAAGAAGGAAATCCAGTTCAACTACAACATGTGTGATTACTACAAGAATCATGGGGAACTCTCTGGCATGTAGGATGCAGGAGGTTAAACTCAAGGAGCCTGGCTTTTATTCTTAGATATATCAAAGGTGAGTGATTACTCTGAGTTGATGTGTAAGTAGAGGCAGGAGTCAAAACCCACAGAAGTATGATCAGTGAAACAATAGAGAGTATAAAAGTAGTGAAAGTAATTGCTGATGTGACAAGTGAAGGTGCAGTCAAAATGCTGCATGACCATATAGCTGTTGTCATGTCACATAATATGGAAATTCAGGTGTGGGTTGATCCTGGCTGGACACCAGCTGCCCACCAGAGCCGCTACTCACTCCTCTCCTTGGCAGGACAAGGGAGGGAAAGAAAATATAACAAAATGTTCATGGGTTGAGATAAGGGCAAGGAGAGCTTATTCAGCAATTACCATCACAGGCAAAACAGACTTGACTTGGAGAAATTAGTTTAATTTATTACCAATCAAATTAGAGTAGGATAATGAAAAATAAAAACTAAATCTTATAACACCTTTCTGCCTCCCTCCATTCTTCCTGGGCTCAATTTTAGTCACGTATTTTCTTTACTTCCTTCCCCTCACTGACACGGGGATGAGGAATGGGTATTGTAGTAAATTCATCACATGCTGTCTCTGCTACTCCCTCCTTCTCAGGATGAGGACTCCTCACACTCTTCCCTGCCACAGCGTGAGGTCTCTCCCATCAGAGACATTTCTTTATTAACTTATCCAATGTGAGTCCTTCCCACAGGCTGCAGTTCTTCGTGAACTGCTCCAGCTTGGGTCTCTACCATAAAGTACAGTCCTTCAGGAACAGATTTCTCCAGTGGGGGAACACAAGGGGGCACAGGTCCTGCCAGTACACCTGCTCCAGCATGGGCTTCCCTCTCCTCAGGTCCACAGGTCCTGCCAGGAGCCTGCTCCAGCATGTGTTTCCCACAGGGTCACAGCTTCCTTTGGCCATCTGCCTGCTCCAGCATGGAGTCTTCCTTGAGATGCAGCTGGATATCTGCTCTGCTGGGGGACAGCCTGCCTCGCTATGTTCTTCACTGTGGGTTGCAGGAGAATCTCTGCTCTGGTGCCTGGAGCACCTCTTTCTCCTCCTTCTTCACTGACCTTGGTGTCTGCAGAGTTGTTTCTCTTGCATATTCTCACTTCTTATTTGGTCTGCAGTTACTGTTGTGCAGCAACATTTCCCCGTTCTTAAATACTATTGCAAAAGTGCTACCACTGCTGGTGATGGACTCAGCCTTGGCCAGCAGTTAGTCCATCTTGCATCCGGCTGGCATTAGCTCCATAGGACAGAGGGGAAGCTTCTAGCAGCTTCTCACAGAAACCACCCTTGTAGCTTCCCCACTATCAAAACCTTGCCTCACAAACCCAATATACAGGGTGTCCTGTTGTACATGTAAATGCAATGCTAGACGCACAGTGTCCTGAACACCGTCCCTCCTTTTTCCTCTGCTGTCCCTAAATCTACTTTTAACAGCAGGAATTGTTTCTTATTCCTACAATAATGAAATCCAGCTGTCATCTTGTAAATCCATCTATTTAGTGAGATTATTTTCCCTCTAATCCAGCTGAGCTAATTCTTTCAACTGAAGTCTGCAAAAGGGTGACTAATTGTGCTTAGTGCTTTCATGGTGTTTGTCATGTTCAAAGCATTAAATAAATGCTAATTAGTAAACAAATATACAGAAATACAAATCTGCAAATCAGTCATCAAGGCTGTGTTTAATAGTTTATTAATTAAAGTTTCATCATTTGGATTTTATCACACATCTTAGTCTAAACAAATTCTTCATTTTTTGAAGGAGAATTGCAAATGTAATCATAAAGAAACAAATAACATAAAGAAACAAATCATAAAGAAGCAAATTGTTTCATAATATTATAAAGTCAAGTGAAATAATATAATCTAAAAATGTGGAATTGTTCCTACCGTATCTAGTTGTCCTATTTTTCTAGCTGATGGCTCCTTCCATACTCCTTCATAATACAATAAAGTAAGCAATATATACCCTTGCATGTACAACTCACATCTGTTGTATTTATCTCTACAAGATCTTTTTGAACTGAAGAAATGTCAATTCTTCCTCTGTAAGATGACACAAGGAATAGTGAAACTAAAAATGCAAAGCATCTCACTGTAATGCTTTATGCTTCCATCTAAGAAAAAAATCAGTCATTAAAGAAATATATCAATACCAACTCCAGTAAGCTTTCACTGTATATCTGAAGTACTGTTCATACTTTGTGGCCATTTCTTACAATATGTTGATGAGTATTTACGCTTCGTAGAGGCAGGATGCTTCCTTTTCCATCTGTGTAAACAGCCTGGGTCTTTGAGGTAAATGAAGAGCGCTCAATGCAAGTACTTACCCTAGGAATTACAAATCATTCCTTAAATACGTAAGGATGTTTTTGATGGAGACTTCTGGTAACTGATAAAGACTTCTAGTAACTGACATATGCTGCCAAGAATATGTGTTAGGAGTGCTTCCAGGTTCAATTGTCTTTTCCCATCTTCCTCTCTTTCTTATTTTGGCCAATCAGAACATTTGTTCTGATGTGCAGAACATTTCTGCTGACTCAGGCAGGTTTTTCTAATTTTTTATGACAGAATAAGAATTTAGAACTTCCCCTGTGGCCTTGAAAATCACAGTTGTGATGTTTTCTAGTGTATGTAGCTGTGCAAAAAAACCAAACCAAAACCAAACCACAATCCAAAAAACACAAAATAACCCTGTGCATTTTTTGGCTAGCTCTCTCTTGGGAGAAGGGGTTTGCCCATGTTCAATCTTTCACAAAACAAAAATGTGTGACTCTATCTTAGGAGTCTGATTTAAGCTATCCCTTCTAGGTTGAAGGAATTTTCATAGACAGGAAGTGTACATATTCCTTTAAGGCACTATTTCAAAAGAGAGCTCAAATAACTTTTGCCTCAGGAGTTATCTTCACAGAAAAAAAACAAAAGGTCCTCAAGCTAGGTCAGATACAGGAGCCACTAATAACCTAGTCAAGTATGATCTAAGATTAAATTTTGCTATTTTACGCTTTACTTTGGTGGCATTTCTTCCAGCTTTGTAATCAAGAATATAACTGCATGCTGGAAGAAAATGTATGAGTCCTGTTCAAAGCTATAAGGCTTAAAGTGGACTCAATTTTGACAGGAGCCAAGTTTCCTTCTCTTCTAGATACAGCAAATAAATCACAGAATCATAGAATCACAGAATGGTTTGGGATGGAAGGGATCTTTTGCGATCATCTGGTCCACCACACCCTGCCAAGAGCAGTGACAGCTTTCACTAGATCAAGTTGCTCAAAGCCCCTGTAACTTTGAATAGTTCCAGGGATGTGTCATCTAGAAACAAACTACATTTGCAAAAATGTCTTTTGCAATATTCACACAGACTAGAGGAATTTAGATGCACTTCTTAGTAAGCTGTAACAGCTAGGGTAGGGAGAATGTTATTAAGTGCCAAGTGAAAGAGAGTTTGTCACCTGGAACAGTTAAAGAAGAAAGCTGTTAGGAAAAGCTCACAGACAGAGGAATATAAATATATTGTATAAAACACAGTGATGAATATGTTATCAAGAAAGCCATGTTACAAGTCTATCTCAAACCAACAAGAGTCATCCCCAATTGATATAATAAGTTTGTTTGTTTAGACAATTTTGCTGAGGCTTCAAATACTTTCAAATAAAGAACACTTCAGGTCATTGAATACTATGTATACTCCCATATATATTTTTTTTTTATTAAGTCACACACACTGAAAGAAACCACTTACTGGGAAGGAAGACTACTCTTGGCATACTACTCTACTGGACAAACTCCAGATCTCTGAACCTCCATTAGATTTAAAAACATACCTCAGCTCTATATTGTTGCTTACTTCCCACTCCTGCCAATGTGTCCTCCAGCTGTAAAACTAGAACAGTGAAGTTTCACTTGGCACTCACTTTTTACAGTCTAGACTGTAAATTTGAGTGGTCAGGGACTGCTTCATCCTATACACAGTATTAATATGATGTACTCCTACTCTCATTTTAATTTTGTTTATGCAGTAAATGTTAAATGCTATTATTTCTAAAATAATTTGGACTGGCCAATAATTCTTAGTGACTGAACGTCTGAAATATTAAAACAAAGAAATGTAGCTTCTGATAGTGATGTGGTTACTAGTTACATGGCTATCAGTGAATCTACTAGTTATGGAGAAATTCCGGGTTGTTAATAACTCTAAATGTCACTTATTTTAAGTTTAAAGAGTTCCTGTGTTGCCTGTTAAACACATATAACTCAATGTTAAACTCAGTGTAATTTCATTTATTTGAATTTCACTGGATTATCATGAAAACTTAATAGTGGCATAGCCGTTGATTTTTAAGCAGTTCTTTCATTAGCTTGCTACCCTCCCAATTGTTGGTTGGCATTGTTTGTAGCTTTTATTTCCGAGATACATAAATTTACCTCCTCGGTCTGGAAAATGAATTACTGCTTATATTTGTTTTTTTTTTCCTCCCATTCTGGAAACTTCAAAATAATTCTTGGTGCTTATTGTTATTGAAATAAGAAGTAAGTACTGAAGCAGAAATGGCAAGCTCCTTTTCTTTCCTGTGAAATGTGACTCACCTTTCTAAATATACTTTAATCTGGTTTTGTCTTCTTGTGAATAAATAGTAGCTATACATCTTATTAAATACTGCTCCATCTAATCATGTGATGGGCAATATGATCTTGGTAAATCTGTGTTCTTCCTCAGCATTGTCAGACAGCTTCATCTATCACTCAGTATGACAGGATTTGCAAACATCCAGCAAAAACCTCAAAAACACCCACACTGAATCCTGCGAAAAAAATCCTGTCCAAATGTACTCCATGAAATCTTAGCAATGAGCCAATGCCAAATGGCTGCAAGATTTCATTTAAACCCTTATTGAGCTTATTAGTTTAACCTGTAGGACTACAAAACAAATTTTTTAGGAGATTTCTGGAGTTTCTTACTTTCAGTTGAATGAGAGGAAGAGTACTTTTTTTTTTCTAGATATGACAAAATATATATTTGCAGTTCTTACTAGAATCTGAATTCCCCTACCAGAGTAAAGAAAAATCAACCCCAAATTTCTTTAATTTCATACTTAATTGCCACAACCAACTGATTTCACAAAAATGTATCATATAACCTGGTCACTGTCATTTTCACCAGGCAGATTATGTAATTTTGTTGTCTCAGAATCACTGGAGGTGTAACTCTAAATAAATCAGGATTAGAGATGGGCAAGGTCATGACTTCCAGAATTCCACAAATGGAATTCAACAAAACAGAAGACATTTCCTCAAGAATTTATGTTTCACATGAGCAGAAGTTTCATAAGCTTAAGCATTTTTATATCCAGGAGGCAAAGAAATAGAAACTCAAGGCCATATGTCCACAAGGCATGTTACCATGTATGATATAGATATTTTTTTAAAATGATAGCCAGGAAGAATTATTTCAGAGCCTGATTACTAAGCAGAGAAAAACAATAAAATTACATGCAAAGTGTATTTTTTTACTTCTTTATTAGCATTCCTCCACCTACTCCTCCTCTTCTCAAGTACTTGAGAAGAGAAAGCTTCTTGAAGATTTAAAACAAAAAATACGAGTTCTGAAGACAAAAGTATGTGCAGCAAGTGATCTTCTCCTCCAGATATACTTCTCCCTGTAACTTCACTAGTTCAGAGAAATCATATTTTGGTGATAAATGAACACAATCTGCTTTCACGAACTTCAATTTTTTAGCTTTGTACCCAATTCTGATTTGTCAAAGAGATTTCTGCAGCTTGTTAAGGTAAATAATCTGTAATATGTGTATCAGTGTTACCCAGTACTGTGCTTACTAATCAGTCCTCTGTTGTGAGTTCCTTGGGGCAAATATTGTTTTGGAAGAGTTGGTGACCTTGGGCAAGCAACACCTGCTCTACTGGGCCTTATACTTGAGGTGTGAGAAACCTTAATTATGCTTAGCATGAGTAGCTGCCGTATAACCAAGACCCTTTACAGCAGCACCTTAAAGGAATTTGCTGGTGTGACCCAGACTGGTCAGTGCTGCTCTCTGGTGGACATCATCTGTCATGGCTAGAGTGTGAAGAGTTGTCCCTAAATAATAGCTATGAGAAGGTTGAAAGCTTATGGGTAAGAATTAGGGATCGAGACAACAAAGGGAGCCTTGTGGTTGGTGTTTACTACAGGCCGCCCAATCAAGAGGACCCTATTGATGAAGCCTTCTTACTCCAGCTCCAGGAGACACCACACTCACAGGCTCTCATCCTACTGGGAGATTTCAACTACCCTGACATCTGTTGGAAAAGTAGCATGGCAAGCTGTAGGCAATCCAAGAGACTCCTGGAGTGCCTAGATGACATCTTCTTAAGGCAAGAAATAGACAGCCTTACCTGAGGGGATACAATATTGGACCTGATGGTTACAAATGCAAGTTAACTCATCAGGGATGTCAAGATTGGAGGCAGCCTGTGTAGCAGTGATCATGCACTAGTGCAATTCACTGTCCTAAGGGGTATGAGGAAGATGAAAAGCAAAGTCAGGACTCTAAATTTTAGGAAATCAAGCCTCCAGCTCTTCAAGGAGTTAGTCAATAGGACTCCCTGGGAAGCAGTCCTCAGGGACAAGGGAGCAGAGCTGACAGATCTTTAAGGATGCTTTCCATAGAGAACAAGAGCTCTCAATCCCCAGCTGTAAGAAATCGGGCAAGGAAGGAAAGAGACCAGTACGGTTGAGTCAAGACCTGCTGATAAAAATAAAGGGCAAGATGGAACTGCACAGACAGTGGAAGCAGAGGCAGATATCCTGGGAAGAGTACAGGGACATTGTCCAGTTGTGTAGGGATGAGGCCAGGAAAGCCAAGGCACAGCTGGAGCTGGCAGGGGATGCAAAGAAAAACAAGAAGGGTTTCTACATGTATGTAAACCAGAAAAGGAAGGTCAAAGAAAGTGTACCCCCCCTGATGAGTAGCAATGGTGAGCTAGCAACAGCTATGCTTTTCATACCATGTTCTCTATTCTTCTGCCTCTTTTTCTTAAAGCTGAAATTTTGCAGTGGCCCAGCATTGCTTTTATGACAAAAATGTTTTATGCTCAAAAGCAGAGGAGATGATTTATTTCTACTAATTGTACTTTCTTTCAGGTATTGATGCTATAAGGAAGTGTTACGTTGTTCAAGTCTTTCTAACTATACTCATTAAAAGGTTGCCATTATTTGTAGAGCTGTATGAATGGAAACTATTGACCTTAATTCATTTCAGACAAGTCAGTATTATAAAAGCCGGTATCATAGCTGACAGTAATTAATACTTTTGCTCTTTCCCCAGAGAGTCGACATAATGAATGACTGTAGCCTACTATTTGCTCTTTTGTAAATGGTAATTCACTTACCTCTAAAGAGGAACAATATAAGATTGAGATAAGATATGTGCTCTAAAAAACCCTATTAAGTACAAACAAGTTATCATCCTAAAAACATTAAAATGTGTTTAAATAAAAAAGCAAACTGTGAAGTACCCCAGAGTCCATCGTTTGATAGTTTGACATTAAAAGATGTGTTTCTCCCAAGAAGTGTTCCCTTCTAGGACAGGACTGGAGTAGCCTTGCTGTTCAATGAACCTTTGCCTCTACAGAGGATCTCAAGTGTCCAGATCAACCACTCCAGCATCTTTCATTAAAGTCATTGAAAGCCAAAAGCACGGAGGGGCAGAGGATTCCTATGTATTTGTAAGCCTCAGAAATTCCACAGCTAATTGAGTTGTTCATTTCTTCCTGCCTGCTCTCTAAAATGCACCTTTCACAGAAGAACTGACTACACAAGTCTAACATGAACATTTCACTTTAGTCCAATTATGTCCTGCACAAAGAACTGTGATTTCATTACACCAAGCTAGTGTAGGAGAGTATATTGGAAAGCCCTTTTTATATACCAAGTATCAAGTTTAATTATAGCACTTAGCCTAAAGCACATCAGGTTAGTCTCTGTTATAATTTAATTATCTTCCTAGTTATCTTCTAATTATCCTGTTACCCTACTACTGTTAATACATGTAGCTACTATCCTGCATCTTTTTGCTTTACACAGGAGAATGCACATTGTTTTTGAACTGCAGCACAGCTTGTGCCAATGTTTTGTAAATGTTACCTACATTAGAAAATCTTTTCTTTAAAACCACAGTTTTTGTCATGGTAGAATCCCATTAGCACGGTAACTGATCAGAGTAAACAGAGCGTTTAATTATTTCATAAAAACTGTTATAGTCTGAAATGTTACACTGATAATTGCTTTCCCTTTCATATATATCTTTGCACATATTAGTCAGAATATGGTATGTGAAGCAGTGGGCATTGACCTTTCCCTATCCACTCATTCTCTCCGCAGTGAATAAAAGATCTTATGGGATGGTTTCCATAACAGCAATGCACACAGGCTTTGGGTTGTTATTGAGGAGGATGTTTTTTGCCATAGCGCCTTTTAATTTTTTTCAAAAACTACATTAACAGGCAACAAAACAAAAAGTATCTAGTAGCAAACTGTAAGAGATAGTTGCTTGGGCAGTGCATGCTAAATCTTGCTATTCTTTGCTATAGAAGGTGGATAAATTAGCAGAAACAAGGGAAAGATGGGATGTTAGAAATATTTAAACACTGGTGTCTCTTCAGTGTGAGTTATGCTAAAATACCAAATGCAAGGAAACTGAATGTCATGCTTCATTGGGCAACATGATAATGGAGACAGTGTAGTGTATTGTCTGTTTATTGTTAATTTAGCAAGAATGGTATGCTTCACATAACAAAATGAATATTTTTAAAAAAAACCCCCAAGCATCCAAACAAAAGAAGTACCTCCTCCAGAAAGCTGACACAAGGCTTAACCAGTGATTGAAGCTTTACCGGAGGTGTATGTGCAGAAAATGTGCTAGACTGATACATGGTAACTGTCAACAATCAGTCAAATATCAAGAATCAGATATCAGCTCTCAACAACAGCCTGATTACTAGCCCCAGCTTCAACTGTCAACATCTCGTACCAAATCTGAAGACATTTAAGGACTCAAGCATAGGACTTAAGGGCTGAAGAGACTCAAGGCGGCATTGAAGAAGATTTGTTGTATTTTTTTACCAGATATTTACTATTTGTGTGTTTGTTTGGCAAACACATCAAATATAACCCATAATAGAAGGAGACACTTGTTCATTTGTCCAGAGCTTCTGGATGTTTGGCACCTTGCTGAGAACAGAAATACTGGTGTCAGCAAGGTAGCTACATAAATTCCCAGATAGCAATGCTGATGCTCATCATACACTTAAACACAAACTCCTTCGTTGAGTATTCACAGAGCATATAGAAAAAGCAGCAAAAATTCCTGCTTTTCTTGACTTATAAAAGTGATTTGAACTCAAGTATTCTTACCAAAAAGTGCTAGGAGTGCTAAATAGCTTATTGTGGGGGGTCTCTTCACCTTGCCAGTTAAAAAAAAATGCTTGTCTGCTTGAAAAAAATTAAATGCTCCTTTTGAATACAGGCGGCACCACACACAGTCCTTCCCCCTCTCCCTCTCCCTGCTTTTGAGCATTTAATTACTTGTTCAGCACAGAACATCTTCAGAGCAGCCCCTGATCCAGGAGCCCTCAACCACCTCTGGAGGAGGACATCTCTCCCCACTACCTCAAGAGAGAGCCTGGAGCAACCAGCTTTGGCCTCAGGGCCATGTGTCCTCTATTGCTACTTCAATCTGCAATACTGAGTTTAATACAGTTGAGTCTATATGCTAGCACGCTGAGCTAATTCCACACTCCTTCCTAAGAAATATTTTTACTCTTTCTTCCGCACAGCTCCCCAGAGCTATGCAGGGAAAGGAGCTCATTTAACCTTTTGCTTTGAAAAGGGGAGATGCTGTTAAAGGGTATACTGCACAGTATCAAAAAGAGAAAACTCTGCTTACTGGAGATGTTGGTTTGGGTAGCACTTGACAACAAAACATGAAGAGCAAATTGTAGTTCAGAATGCTTTCACTTGTCCCTCCAATAATAATTGCATGTGAAATTGTGTGCTGCAGTGATACTGTTTTTTGTCAATTAGTATAAGATGAAAATGCTTGTTGAATCAAATTCTGCAAGGATCTGTGCTAATTTCATGGTATGTTTCCAGATTATATCCTTCAGTTTGACAGATTTTGTGAAATTTTATATGGCAACATCTGATTTATTTAGTTAGAGATACTTCCTAATGAGAAAAGTAATCAGTCTCACTAGCCTTTGCTTTCAAATATCAGTTCCCATTAGAGGCATTTCTGCAAACCCTTACTGCTTTTCAATTTTTTAAATGAAGATTTTCTGACTGAGAAAACTTTCCAAATCCACACATCATAATTTAAATGAAATACAGTTACCTTCCTGTATGTATTTCCATTGCTAAATTTTGCTAATAGCTTCTTTTTTCTGTTAAGATCTAAGCAATTTTTTTCTCTCCTGGTAACCACTCATTCTCATTTGGTTGATGCAGCAGTGGAAGTAAAATTAATCCACAATCTATGATGATGCAGCCATTGCCATGACAATACTTTGTCACATTTAATTTATGGAATGAGCTGTTGAGCTTTGTTGTAAGCCAGAAAATTCTTTGCTAATCACAAAATCACATAATCATAGAATGGTAGGGGTTGGAAGGGACGTCTGGAGATCATCTAGTCCAACAACCCTGCTAAAGCAGGTTGCCCAGAGCAGCAACCAGGTGGATTTTTAATATCTCCAGAGAATGAGACTCTACAACCTCTCTGGGCAGCCTGTTCGGTGCTCTGAAACCCTCACAGTAAAGTAGTATTTCCTATGTTTAGGTGGAACTTCCTGTGTTCTAGTTTGTGCTCATTGCCCCTTGTCCTGTCACTGGGCACCACTGAAAAGAGTCTGGCCCCATCCTCTTGACACTTGCACTTTAGACACGTATAAGATCCCCTCTCAGCCTTCTCTTCTCCAGGCTAAACAGCCTCACGTCTCTCAGCCTTCCCTGATAGGAGAGATGCTTCCAGTCCACTAATCATCTTTGTAGCCTTCCTTTGGACTTTCTCCAGTAGTTCCCTGTCTCTCTTCAACTGGGGAGCCAAGAGCTGGACACAGAAATCCAGATGTGGCCTGACCAGGGCAGAATAGAGGGGGAGGAGAACCTCCTGTCATCTGCAGGTCACTGTCTTCTTAATGCACACCAAGACACCATTGGCCTTCTTGGCCACAAGAGCACATTGCTGTCTTATGGTTAACTTGTCCACCAGGACACTGTGGTCCTTCTTCGCAGTGCTTCTTTCCAGCAAGTTAGGCCCTGTACAGGTGCATGGGGTTATTCCTTTCTAGATGCAGGACCCTACACTTGCCTTTGTTGAACTTCATTAGGTTCCCTTCCACCCAACTCTCTCCAGGCTGTCCAGGTCTCACTGAATGGCATCACAGCCTTCTGGTGTGTCAGCCACTCCCTCTCAGTTTTGTATCATCAGCAAACTTGCTGGGGGTACACTCCATCCCTTCATCTGAGTCATTGACGAATATGTTGAACAAGACTGGACCTAGTACTGAAACCTGGGGCACACCATTAACTACAGGCCTTCAACTAGACTCTGTGCCACTGATCACAAGCCTCTGAGCATTGTCATTAAACGAGTTCCACCTCAATGTTCACTCATCTAACCCACACTTCCTGAGCTTACATTTGAGGATGTTATGGGAGACAGTGTCAAAAGCCTTGCTTAAGCTGAGGTAGACAACATCCACTGCTCTCCCGTCATGTACTCAGCCAATCATGCCATCACAGAACGCTATCAATTTGGTCAGGCACGATTTCACCTTGGTGAATCCATGTTGACCACTCCTGATAACCTCCTTTTCCTCCACATGCTATAACAACCAGATAACATTCAGAATGAGCTGTTCTATCACCTTTGCAGTGATGGAGGTGAGGCTGACCGACCCGTAGTTTTCTAATATATAACACTTTTAAGTTTAACAGAAATTTACAGATATTAAATAACAAATCATTATAGCAGCCATGATTGATAGACTTCTATTATATTCCTTATCCTATACATAGTGTTATAGTATCTTGTCCAGTATCATCATTCAGTCAGCTGCAGAGGTATTTGAAAACCTAGACTCCTATCTCCTAAATTTGTATTAAAGACATTCTCTTCCTCATTCTTTCACTACTTGCACAATATTTGTAAATATAAACCAATTGGTAGCTAAGTTTAATATTATAAGAACAAATTGCTGTGTGATTTTTCAAAGAAAGGGGAAGCTAAAGGACTACTTTTACTACTACTACTGCTTCTACTACTGCTACTACTATGATTTAAATTCTTGATATTGCATTTTAACACAGGTGATAACTTAGTTACAAGAAAGGAAATACCACTGCTTAAAACTCAGAGCAGCTGCAAACTAAGAATTTTGAACATAACTGCTTTTGTATGAAGAGGCACAGGAGCAGGCTGTCCTGGTGTGCTTAAGATGAGATGACAGGGATAACGACTGGCTTGGCTGAACAGAGAGCTTTGTCTGGAACTCAGGAAGAAAAGGAAAGGCTATAGCCTATGGAATAAGGGGCAGGCAACTCAGAAAGACTACAAAGATTTCATGAGGCTATGCAGGGAGAAAATTAGAAAGGGCAAAGCCCAGCTGACTACTACCATAAAAGACAAAATTGTTTCTATAAATACATTAGAGCAAAAGGAGAATTAAGGAGAATCTCCACCCTCTATAGGATGCAGGTGGAACTATAGTGACCAAGGATGAGGAAAAGGCTGTGTTACTGAATGCCGCCTTTGCCTCAGTCTTTAATAGTGAGACCAGTTGTTCTCTGAGTGTCCAGCCCCCTGAGCTGGACGACTGGGACAAGGAACAGAACGAAGCCCCCATAAAGTAAGAGGAAATGGTTACTGACCTACTACACCACTTAGACACAAACAAGTCTATGATGTTTGATGGTAAAAGTGTCATACCCATCTACAAGAAGTGCCAGAAGGAGGATCCAGAGAACTACAGACCTATCAGTCTGACCTCAGTGCCAGGGAAGGTTATAGAGAAGATCGTCTTGAGTGCCATCATGAAACATATACAGGACAACTAGGTGATCAGGCCCAGTCAGCATGGCTTTATGAAAGTCAGGACCTGCTTGACTAACCTGATCTCCTTCTGTAATAGTGTGACTTGCTTAGTGGATGAGGAAGATGCTCAGGATGTTGTTTGCCTGGACTTTAGTAAAGCCTTTGGCACTGTTTCCCACAGCATTCTCCTGGAGAAACTGGCTGCTCACTGCTTGGATGGGCTTACACATTGATGGCCAGGTCCAGAGAGAAATAGTGAATGGATTTAAATCCAGTTGGTGACCGGTCACAACTGGTGTTCCCCAGGGCTCAGTATTGGGTCCAGATCTGTTTAATAACTTTATCAGTGATCTGGATGAGGGGATTGAGGGCACCCTCTGTAAATCTGCAGATGACACTAAGTTAGTTGGATGTGTTAATATACTTGAGGGTAGGAGGGCTCTATGGAGGGATGTGGACAGGCTGGATCAATGGGCTGAGGTCAATGGTATAAAGTTTAACAAGGCCAAGTGCAGGACCCAGCTGACAGGCCATAACCACCCCATGCAACATTACAGGCCTGGGGAAGAGTGACTGGAAAGCTGCTCAGCGGCAAAGGACCTGGGGATTCTGGTTGACAGCCAGCTGAATATGAGCCAGCAGTGTGTCTAGGTGGCCTAGAAGATCAACAGCATCCTGGCTTGTATCAGAAATAGTGTGGCCGGCAGGACTAGGGAAGGGATTGTCCCCTTGTACTCCACACTGGTGAGGCCACACCTCACCCCTGTGGTCACTTTTGGGCTCCTCACTACAAGAAAGGCATTGAGGTACTGTGGGAGTCCGCAGCTGTTCTGAGGACTCAGAGATGGACCTTAACCTTGAACAGGTAATGGTGTATCTCTGAAAGAGCCTGGGAAGCCCTGAGACTGAAAAGTCCCAGGGAGAAAAGGTGATAAGAGACTGAACGAGCACATTCCATAAGGCAGAAGCCTAGCAAGAGATGAGCAAACACAGCAGGAGTCACAGCTTAATCATTAGCCAATTAGCATCTTCAAAGAAGCATACGGACAGAGCATTGAGCGAATTGCTGTTAGCAGCTTTCTGATGGACAACACTAAGAGGTTGTGCCTTAAGGCTTGGAGTGTATAAAATGTGGCCATTTCTGATAATAAATGTCTTCAGTTTTAACTCTCATAGAGTCATCCTGAAGTCCATTTCTTTTCCCATTTGTTCAACGCCAACAAGGTACTGGATCCTGTCCGAAAAAAAAGCAACAAATTTGGTGAAGGTTCTAGACCACAAGTCTTATGAGGAGTGGCTGAGGGAATTGGGGTTGTTTATCCTGGAGAAAAGGAGGCTTATCACTCTCTACAACTACCTGTAAAAGAGGTTGTAGTGAGGTGGAGGTAAGCCTGTTCTCCCATGTAGGAAGTGATAGAACAAGAGAAAATGGCCTCAAGCTGCACTAGGGGAAGTTTAGACTTTATTCACAGGAAGGTTTGTAAAGCCCTGTCACAGATTGCCCAGTGAATTGGTGGCGTCGCCATCCCTGGAGGTATTTAAATGTCATGTAGTTGTGGTGCTTTAGGGACATGGCTTAATGGTGACTTGGCAGTGCCGGGTTAACAGTTGGTGACCTGATTATTTTGAAGGTCTCTTCCAACCAGAAGGAAAAAAAAATGAAAAGAAAAATGTAAAAACACTCTAGAGCAAAATATATTATATTATCTACATATTACACACATACTGATAATTATAATGAATCTCTTTATTGTATAGCAATCAACTTTTTAGTATGGACTATTTGCAGAAATTATAATATTATATGAAGTGCTATATAGTTTTCAGAAAGTTCCTTTAATGTAGTTTGTAACATCTCACAAAAGTACATTATTTATCTGACATTTTTAATAACTTTTGTAAATAATCTGAAGTGTTGTTTTCTTTTACACAAAGCTGTGTAGCAGCTCACAAATTTCATTAGCATTGCTTCATAAAATGTCAAAAGGACCAAATGCACTGAACCTTTTATAATGTACATGATATACCTAGTGTTATTAATGACAAGTTCCTGTAATAAAATGAGACCATTTTTCTTTGTTCAAATCAGATCCACATGCCCAGACTCAAGAGATAAACTGTGTACTCTTGTATACTGAACCATTACATTTCATGTCAAAGATGACATTTAGAAAACGATCTTGTGTAAAAAGGCTATATTAAGAGAAGAATAAAAAATTACTCAGAAGGTTTAAAAGAGCTTGAATCATTTTATATTCCAATATTATGCAGAATAATAAAAGCTATAAATTCTAATCCGAACAACCCAAACATTCAGCATACTCAGAATCAAAATTCTTATTTTTTTCCTTTCTTCCTGTACTCCATTCCCCTTCCCCTTTTTAAATGAGCTTTTTTTTTTTCTGTGAGGAGCTGAACACCCCAAAAAGTTTATTCTAAAGCCTCTCCAGCATGTGCACTCTGTGGACAAGTAAACCTAATCCACAGGGGCATTGCTCTGAAAAATTCAGCTGCATGTTCTGCAGGAGGTTTACTCTCCCTACCCTTTAGAAATAAAGCACAGAAGAAATTGAATTTTCAGGACCTCAGGCTCTTGGCTATCCATGAACACCATAGACACTCTGGACTCCTACCATGATGATTATCTAATCATCCAAGGAAAGAGCTAGCTATCCTGCTGTATTTTAAGCACTTACCTGAGGTGCCTGATTTAGGAATGTCATCATTAGAAGGTATCTCATCATCCCTGAAGTGCTCTTTATGACTGGTCTAGAGTGAATTTAAGATGCAATCCCTCTCTGAAAAGGACTTTCTTGCTCCATTATTATAGAAAAAGTGCAGGCATCTAAGTTAAGTGCTCGGTATGAGTACTGCATGTATACTCAAGGAGATACTGAAGAATGAACCCTTCTTTTTTTTCTAGTTTTCAGGCTTACTCTGTAAACAGATGCCTTTTCTGCAGAACACATACAGAATACATAGTGGAAAGGGTGTCAGTACATCCTTATAGTATTATTTACATCCTCTCTCAATTACTGGGCTCGACAGACCGTCAGTTTAACATACACAACTGTTTGTATGTTCTTATATAGATAATGGATAGTTTATCTGAGTGATAATGCAAAGTTCAAGTAGGGAAACACTGGATGTGAGACTTAATAAAAATTTCAGGAATCCTGAACAATTCTAAGTTTACATGCTAGTAAATGTGTTCCTAGGAAGCAATAGTGTTGCAGCATTAAAATTCAAGACATTGTGATTTGGAAGTGAAGGAAAATTGTGAATAGAATGCAATCAAGACCAACATAATTTAGTCATAGGGAAAGAAATCTTAAAGCACCTTGACAAAGGCACAACTGAAAAAATAGTTTATAAGGGACAACGTGTCTCCATAACCAAGAGATATTAAGAGGTCTTCTGGGTGGAAGAGAAGGTGATATTAAAAACCTTGTGATTTGGTATAAACAACTGTATTGTATGGTTAAATATTTCAAATAGAGAAAAAAAAACAAACGACGTTTTGCATCTTCAAATCACTGTGGGAACACTTACTATCAGCACAAGATATTGTAGGCAAAAGATATCCAATTACAATGCTGTTTATTTCATAAATGGAAAACCTCCTAGAAGGGTAGATTAAACAAAGGACACTCAATTAGATAATGAGAAGGTTTGAAACAGTATCACTTTCTACTAACTATGTCATTAAACAGTATGGTGTGCAGCTTACTGCTCCATCAAACAAATGAACAAAAAGGGACAGAAACTATTAATGGATACATAGCCTATCTCCATGAAATTGCTCTGGAATAGAAGTATTTTGGACAAGCCATATGATGGCAGATAAACTGCTGTAGAAAAGTGATCAGTTTTCTTCGTGTAGACCAACACATTCCTTTTGTAGAACTGATCTTGCTGCAGGATCCCAGGTTAGTGATTAACAGTCTTATAGGTGGGAAGTTGAGTATTACTGTTTTGCCAAAACAAAACCAACAAAGAAACAAAAAATGGAATAAAAAGTGTGTACATACTACTGACTCCTGTTATAGTTTCTGAGAATAGTGAGAGCAGCTGCAAAAGGAGTTAACCCTGTGGATAAATGAGTGCCAAGTATGAAAAACACAGAAACTTCAGAAATTAAGACACTGCTAACATAGATGAGACAAGAAAGAGAGTCCTTGCAAGTACTGAGAACTTTAGAAAAAGGGATTAAATGTAGAAAAATATTCCACTACTGTTAGTAGAAAAATTTCTAACAGAAAACTTTGTTGCTTTGTAGAATACTTACCCTGGAAAGGTAGATGAAAGTAAAAACTGCATTGAAAAATATTAAAAAAGAAGGAATTATCAATAAAATTTTTACATCTATTTCCATTTTCAGTGTCCTATTAAATGAACAGTCAGACTTAATTCAATTCTTGGCAACTTTCTAATTTTTTTTTGCTGTTATTCAGTATTTAAGTAAGCCATAAATATAACTTCAGGTATGCTTCTGGTTAACCAAATATGTCAGCAGTTTGCTATTGGAGAGTGCCATATAGCAAACTCTGTAGTTAGGTTTCCTGTAGCAATGCTTGTGTAATGAATTATTGCACATCAGCTGCAGTGATTCAGTCCCAAGATACAAAGTAGTACTCATAAAGAGTATTGTAGGGATGCTAACAGAAAACTACACAGTCATTAGACTGAATATATCCTTAGGATGCAAGGAGAAAAAGAAATCCAAATGCAGAGACTGCTTTAGAAAACAAGATTTTACAGAACTAATAAAAGGGCAGAATACATTGCTCCAAGGGGTAACTTTATAGCTGAGCTTAGAAATAAGTCCAAAGCTAAATGTTTTAGTTGACTTCTGAAAGCACTGAAAAGGGCAGATTATGTCTTTGTGGTTTATCAGGAGTAAAATTTCAGCTCACAACAATTCCACTAAGTATACAGGAATTAAGTTACATGTAAAAATTACACAGACTCCTATGATAGAGTAGTGAAACCAACTCCAGAACAGTTTCCCTTCTGCCTTTGCTTCAACTCCTTGCCCAAGAGAGGGAGGAAGAACCTTGCTGAGTCTGACATCTTTCTTGGTATGTATGATAGGCAGCAGCCACGTAGGCAGTCAGCACATGTAGAGTACCAAATTAGCTGAACAGGGTTAAGAAATTTCTCCTCTTCTGTCAGACAAGAAAAAAACAGAAAAGTGTAATGTAGAGTCTGTATCACGCTAACAGAGTGATGTGTAAGAGTGGCCCATATATGCTTATACCAGCAATTTTCATTTATTATTGAAAGCATTTTTCTGAATAGTGTAACAAGGAGTTTATGCTACATACCAGGACTTTCATTTTAACATACAGACCACTGAGGAAGAGTAACACCCAGTGATCTGCTGAAAGGAATGCAAGCTGCCAACCCAATCCAGGGAGAGAGGACAATATCATGTAAATCACTGAAAGTCATTAAAACCTTTCTTCTGCTCAAACCCACTTAAAAAATGGAAAGTCATTACAAATACTTTCTGATGCAGGCATCCTTAAATATAAACTCTATCTTGATTTTATCTCAGCAAATGCTGCTGCTCAAGCCTAGTTTTTAAAGATACTTGACATATCTTAAAAGAAGTGTTGCTTTTGAGTCTAACTGGTAATTGAACATCATCATCTAGGTCATGTTAAGTACAGATTTCCAAAGATATCAAATTCTTCCCTGTCAGCTGATGAAGGCTGGTTTTTTTGATAGAAATCATAGTGCAAGATGCCTAGATGTCTGGATCAATTAAGTCCACTGAACTGAATTCCATATCTGACCTGACATGACATTCTATTTCAATACAAATAAAATTTTATCAGCTAAAGGAGAGCTATTGATGAGACAGCATAATGGGTATTTTTAAGAGACAACTGGATATGTACAAGCACTAGAAACTTGACAAATGTATAACACTAAAAAATATCCTGAGATGTGAAGGTCCTTCTGCAAGGTTTCTGTATTACTACAGGTAGTATTGATACTGCTACTGGGTGTAATTTGTTGATGACTTTATCTTATTTATCTGACAGAATGAAGCTATTTCATTCACTGGCATAAACTTTAAGATTTTCAAGACCTGACAAACTTAGCAATACAAGAAAAAAAAAAGAGAAGGTGTTTTTTTAAAAAATTGAATTAAACCACAGGAATCTCAGAAGAAAGATCTGCAGGATAAGCTCTTAATTGCTTCCACCTTTATTTCTTCAGTTTTATTTGGGTGTTTTTGTTTAATTTAACACCCCAGTGAACTAGTCAATGAAAAAATATTTGTGTCAGATATCAACTTTCACGTTTTCACTTAAAGCAACAAATTAAGACAGTCAATATAAATCAATTTATTCTTTTTGCAATGATTCCCAGATGCAGGCTCCAATATTTCATGCATCACTAAATCTATCAAGTAACAATTGTTTTCTTGGAGCTAATAGAGATAGAACCATTCATTTTTCTAGTGTCTTTTTCCTATGCTGATGTTAAGTTTTGCCTTAGCTGTTTCAGACAGAAATGAATGGTTCCTCTAAGGCAGAAAGAATTTGTAAATTTAGCTTTGAATTCCACCCCAAATCCAATTATTTTAACAACCTTGCTACTATTGTTATAGTTAAATGCCTGTCAATGTTTCTATTATAACCGTTTCTCTGGGAGTTTATAACTCAACTATTAAAAAAAAATCTGCTCCAAGCTAAACCTTGGCATATATGGTTTCATCCCAGAATATATTAGAAGAACAGATCAAAAAAAAAAACCTGTAAAGCCACCTTCCATTCTGCAGCTTTCTAAAACACCTCTGTGGTGAACCGACCACATGATTTTTTGCCTTATTAAAACAGTGAGCAAAGAACTACACTACCCATAAATCTATTCTGCAAAACCTTCCAGAAGCCGGAATTGTGATAACACCAGCCATAAATATCAGAAAAGTAAACAATCGCTCTTTTTTCCGCTTCACTACACAAAGGGAGCACATTGCTCCTGCCAAGCACACCCCCCCCCCCCCCCCCCCCGCTGCCCGAAAGGAGCGGGGGGGGGGGGGGGGGGGGGAAACTGAACTGAGCTGTCAGCGCAGCCCCCCGAAAAAAACCAAGCAGCCGAAAGGAGGGAACAGTCCCCGCGGAGAGCCGCCAGGCAGAACTGCTGACTCCCACTGCTCTAGGAATCCGGGGGAGAGAAAGAAGCCGTGAGCTGCCGCCGGCCGTGAGTTGCGCAATTGCTGCCACCGCTGTGAGCCGCCGCCGCGAGCCAAAACTGACAGAATCCAGAAAAAAAGCTGCAAGCTGCAGCAAGAAGAAATTGTGACAAGAGGCCGCTGGAAGCCGTGTGCTGCAGAAAGCCGCCGCCGAAAGCTGCATCGCCAGAGAAACTCTGATCGTACCGAAAAGCGGCAAGCTGCTGACGTCATCGAAACAGTCCAGGTCTGCCAGTCGGGCATCGTCACCGTTCCACAGAGACCATCACCAAATGCTGAAAGGGCACATGCACACACACATACACACGTCATATTTTGACATAATTAAGTCCTTAGTTGCCCTTATCTTTTGGTGGGTGAGAGGGGGAGTAAATGGGTGGGTGTGGTGTTCTTTAATACCATAACATTTCCATAGAGTAAATAAGGTTTTATTAGAATATATTTAGTAAATAAACTTATTAAATACTCATTTGACCTCCATATTTGCTTACAAGCCTGGCAGGGAGATATTCCACTTTGCCCTCAACCCTTCTCCCTTTGGGAAGTGGTCGGACCTCTGCGCGCCTGACCACGACAACCTCTTTGACTGCTTTTCGTATTTCAGAAGGGGAAAAGTAAAAAGTTTCAAAAAAATAAAAAAGAAACTGGAAAAGAACATTCAAGCCTCCATTCCTCTCATTTGAAAGTCAACATTAAAAGTTGAGCAACATCTGGATGAAAAATGTGGGAGCAATTGATCTCTGTGTAAAACTGTTGATTTCAGGATCAAAGCTGCTATGGCTGCAGATTACAGACTGCCTGACGTTTCAGTGTCTCTTGAAGCAGGCTGCTGTATGGGACAGTTAACACCTACCTGTAATAGTTACCTTGTCCAAATAGTGATATATGCTAAAGAGCGAGGGAACAATAGGAATGTAATCAAAAGACTTACACATATTTAGTAGTCCTGATATGAAGCTATAGAGAGTAGATCTGTATGGACAACTACAGTGGTAACACTGTCAGTGACACATCCAGTTAGCCTCCTGACATGTTGTTACCTGATATTTCTTAAAATCATTAGCACTATAACATACCAAACTGCCTTTACATATTAGCTATACAGTAAAGTCCATGCATCTTCCTATCCTATAGAGCTATGACCTGTGAAAAACAGCACAAAGAGTAATTTTGAACATGGAGAAATCAATGCCTAGAAGGAGGAAAGGAACAGTCACAGGTACAGTCTTAGAATATAGCCAGGAGCAACCTGCTCTAACATATACCACTTACTGAAGCAATGCACTGGGGATTATTGGAATGAACTATACTAGCTTTAAATGATGGAGAAAATATTTTCAAAAAGCTTTTATTTTCTGCCTTTTTTTTAGGGGTTAATTGATTGTACACATTTCTTTGCAAAGCATTATTCATCCTTTATTCTGTTGACTTTTTCTAAATTACTTCAGGAAATTATCAAAGAGCTTACAGTTACAAAGGGTCCCCCAGGTTTGCATGAGTAACTCGGTAGCTTCTGTCCAATTTGCCTTATTTTTGAGTTATAAGACTTTTTGAGCCATTGTTGTGGCTTTAGAGTTCCTCATAATCTCACTACAGATTAGACTCAAGTAATTAAATGTGTCATTAGCAGTCTATCATCCCAGCAAAACCTTTACAGATCCTTAATTAATACAATAAAATCTGCTAGCCTAAGTACAATACTTGCCCCCACTTAAGCTTTTGGAATCTTGAAATGAATTGTTTAAGCCTCTCTCTGGTTTTGTTGTTTGTTTGTTTGTTTCCTTCTTTTATGTTCCACTTTCAATTCCATTTTTGCTTCCCTTGGAAGGCCTTCTTAATTTCCTTGAGAGCTTTTAACTTTTTTTCTCTTATCTTTTATGAGGCCCAAGTGTTTCAATGGTCTCCTTATTGTGAGTGAACTTACTATTTTATACACGTGGATGAAGTTGACTGGACTGGGTTGGCATAGATCCTTTCTGTTCTTGGAGTCATACCAATTTACATCAAGAGAGGAATTGACTGCATGTCTTTTATACAACACATATATAGCACTCTGAGATGGAGGTAGATTTATGTCCACGCTTCACATTTCTATCTTTTGCTGGACTTTAGTATTTTGCTTGATTATCAGAGCTTGAATCTTATGATTAAATTTAAGCACAATTCAGTTCTATAATGTAATCTATTCAGCCTACTCATTGTTTCCTGAGGCTGCTACAGGGTATATAGAATGACTTTGCTGAGAGATGTAAGTGTATTAACATGCAATATTTCAGACATTTAATTTACAATGCTATGTTCTTACTCAAATAACACGAGGAGCTCTTAGAAATATATGGAAACATTGTCTTTTATTTATACCACCTTGATAAGCTGTTGCACTACAGAGACTAAATATACTTGTAATATCTCTGGTTCATGTTTGTTTGCACTTCATTTTACAAGGAGCTCACACAAAAAATGGGAGTTCCCTGATATCATGCTGTCGTGGTTTAACCCCAGGCAGCAACTAAGCACCACACAGCCACTTGCTCTCTCCTTCCCAGTGGGATGGAGGAGAGAACTGAAAGAGTAAAAGTGAGAAAACTTGTGGGTTGTGAAAAGACTGTTTAACAGGTAAAGCAAAAGCCACGTGCACAAGCAAAGTAAAATAAGGAATTCACAGAATCACAGTATCACAGAATGGTAGGTGTTGGAAGGGACCTCTAGAGGTCATCTAATCCAACTCTGTCCTGATTTGGCCAGGACACGGTTAATTTTCAGCAGGCATTGGGGGGGAGCCACAGCCGGGCTATTCGGTACCATCCTGATGTCATGCCCCCAGCACAGGTTCTGCACCCTGCGATGCTGGGTGAGGGGCACACAAGTCTGTCCGGGTCTGCTCTGCCCATCTGTGCACTCAGTATCGCTTGTTTTGTACCTTGTTTTGCTCACTGTTGTTATTGCTGTTGTTGTTCTGACTGTTTCTTGTGTCTTATCGTATTAAATCCTCTTTATCTCAATCCTGGGCTTTGTGCTTTCCCTGTTTCCCTCCCCCACCCGCGGTGGGGGGCAGCGGCATGTGGTGCTCAGGCCCTAGCAGGGACTAAACCACCACAAACCCCCCTGCAAAAGCAGGTTCACCTGGGACAGATCACACATGAATGCGTCTAGATAAGTCTTGAAAAATCTGCAGAGAAGGAGACTCCACAACATCTTTGGGGAGCCTGTTGCAGTGCTCTGTCACCCTCACATTAAAGAAGTTTCTCCTCATGTTGAGGTGTGTCGTGATCCACCCACACGGGGTCACAGGTCCGCCCACAAGGGATGCGGTCCCCCCCACCAGGGCCCTAGACCAGTCCCCAAATGGAATCAAGGGCAAGGCACTTCCCTCCAAATCCACAGCCAATTGCAGGAACCAGACACACCCCCCTTATGAAAATATATGTTTATTTATACTAAGCAAAATCTATTCTATGAAGCACTCTTATATTTTACAATCTATGTCTTATCCAAATACCGCAATACCGTTATCACAGCCTATGGAGTCTATGCCTTAACAACACAATAATTAAAAAATTTTTCAACGTTTAACAACTAGTAAAGAATTCACCCAGGAAAGGAATAGCAAAGCCAAGAGTTTGAGGGGTAGAAATAAGGGTCTTACTAGAAAGAAAGGTCCCTATCGCTATATGGATATGTTGTGAGTGTATGTAAATGCAGAAGATGTCTCAGAGTCGTTCCCTTCTTTGCCTGGAATCAAGCCAATCTGGTCAGTCTACCGGTGCCAGTTTCAGGCTCAATTTTAACAGCTTATGCCTTTAAATTCAGCTCCGGCCACTCCGGCTGACGTTTCTCGAGGGGGGGGGGGGG
>JAVFHW010077941.1:31584-56946 GCA_032159205.1 Eurystomus glaucurus suahelicus | reverse complement strand
AATTGGACTCACGGCTTGCTACACAGGTAGGAGCAGTTCATCTAAATTCTCAAGATATCAGACGGTGGATGAATTACTGCCCAGTCCCGGCTATCAGTGAGTGGCCCTGGTCTTTGGCCAGCTCCCAACGGAGAAGGGAATTGCTCTCTCTCTTTCTGCTGGCACAGTTCAAAGAGAAAGGGGAGGAGCCCTCCTCCTGCTTTTATACTGTCCATTATCTTCAGCTTCTAGAAGAATCCTGGCAATTCTCGGCCATTCCCGTCAGTCCTGGCAGTTGCAAAGACTCATGGGAGCCGCAAAGCATTTCTGGGAAAGGAAGTTCACTGTCTCAGTGAGACATAAATCTCTGTTCACTACAAGGTGGAACTTACTGTCTTCCAGTTTGTGCTCTTTTCCCCTTGTTCTACCGCTAGGCAACATTTAAAAAAGAATGAGTGCTTCATCTTCCTGATACCCATCCTTCAGATATTTATTAACAATTATCAGATCCCAGCTAAACAGCCTCAGGTCTCTGTCTTTCCTCATAAGAGAGATGTTCCAGTCCCTTAATCATCTTTGTAGCACTCTGTTGGACTGTCTCCAGTACTTCCCTTTCACCCTTGAACTGGGGAGCCCAGAACTGGACACAGTATTTCATACGTAGCCTCACCAGGGCAGAGTAGAGGGGGGGAGAACTTTCCTCGGCCTTCTGGTCATGCTCTTCTTAATGCGGCCCAGGATACCATTGGCCTTCTTGGCCACAAGGCCACATTACTGTCTTATGGTGAACTTCTTGTCCACCACGACATCCAGGTCCTTCTCTGCAAAGCTGATTTCCAGCAGGTCAACCCCTAACCTGTACTGGTGGATTGGGTTATTCCTCCCCAGCTGCAGGACCCTACACTTGCCCTTGTTAAACTTCGTGAGGTTTCCCTCTGCCCAGCTCTCCAGTCTGTCCAAACCTCACTGAATGGCATCACAGTCTTCTGGTGTGTCAGCCATTCTTCGCAGTTTCATATCATCAGCAAACTTGCTGAAGGTACACTCCATCCCTTCATCGAGGTTGTTAATGAAGATGTTAAAGAAGACTAGGCCCAGCACTGACCCCTGGGGAACACCACTAGCTACAGGCCTCCAACTGGACTATGTGCCATTGATCACAATGCTCTGGGCTTTATTGTTTAACTAGTTCCCGATCCATCTCACAGTCCGTTCATCTAACCCACACTTCTTGAGCTTCCCTATAAGGATGTTGCGTGGCACAGTGTCAAAAGCCTTGCTAAAGTCAAGGAAGACAACATCCACAGCTCTCCCCTCATCAATCCAGCTAGTCACATCATCATAGAAGGCTATCAGATTGGTCAAGCATGATTTCCCCGTTGTGAATCCGTGCTGACTACTCCTGCAAATTTTCTTTCCCTCCATGTGCTTAGAGATGACCTCTAGAATGAGCTGTTCCATCACCTTTCTAGGGATGGAAGTGAGGCTGACTGGCCTGTAATTTCCTGGGTCCTCCTTCTTGCCCTTTTTGAAGAGTGGAGTGACACCGGCTTTCTTTCAGTTCTCAGGCACCTCTCCCGTTCTCCATAATCTTTCCAAAATAGTGGAGAGTAGCATAGCAACCACATTAGCCAGCTCCCTCAGCACTAGTAAGTGCATCCCATCTGGGCCCATGGATTTATGGGAGTCCAGTTTGACTAAATGATCTCTAACCCAATCCTCACCAACCAGTGGAGAGTCCTCTTTCCTGCAGACTATCTTTCTTGCCACCAGGGACTGGGATTCCTTAAGTCTGGTCTCAGCAGTAAAGACTGAAGTAAAGAAGGCATTCAGTAACTCCGCCTTCTCTGCATCCTCTGTCAATTCATTCAGCACTTCCCATCAGCAGGCAGGTGTTCAGCTATCTCCAAGAAAGCAGGGCTCCATCACACATAACAGTAACTTGGGAAGACTGCTGCCATCACTCTGAACTTTCCTCCCTTCCTCATTCTTCCCCCAGCTTTATACACTGAGCATGATGTCAGATGATATGGAATATCCCTTTGGTCAGTTGGGGTCAGCTGTCCTGGCTGTGTCCCCCCTGGGTGGAGTCACCCCGCTAGTGGAGTGGTGTGAGGAGCAGAAAAGGCCTTGACTTTGTGTAAACACTGCTTAGCAATAACAAAAACACCCTGTATTATCAACACTGTTTTCATCACAAACCTAAAACACAGTCCCATACCAGCTATTTTGAAGAAAATTAACTCTATCCCAGCCAAAACTAGCATTTTGACATTCATAGGAACAGAAGGCTTAAAACCTTAGAAAGATATTCTGAAAAGCACATAGCAGTGACCCACCTCTTTAACCATTTAAATCAGTGTAAGAGATTTTAGTATTCTCTTCCATGTGGATAGAGTTTGGCTAACATGGGCGCATTTTCAAAAGTCCTAGCTGACGTTCAGACTTGTTCACTCACTGATGCAGTGAGGTCTGGAGTGCTATCTGCAGCTCCCCCATGCTGAGGACTGCTCTTGTGCACTGGTCTGACAGGTCCAGCCTTCTTCTTACCTAACTAAAAGTACACAAAATGCAACTTCTTAAAACATCCTTCAAAATGTGAATGAATGAAACTGAGTGACTGAGAATCAGGTTGTTGTGTAGCACTACAGGTAGAGGGACAAGGATGAGCTTTCTAAAGGGGAAATTTGCTTGAAAGGCCTTTCCTATAAGGAATGACACCTAAAATGGTGATGCTATTGCAGATACCAAAGCACGTGATATATGGAAGGCTTGATAGTTAAAACTAAAGTTTTCAATATAACAACTCCTGACACTAGATAAAATGGAGACCCACTTTTAACTCAAGAAAGTAGTCTGCCCTGAAATAGATAGCTAGACTTTCTGTATAATGTAAGAAGCATATTAAACTATTCATAATGAGTTTGCAATTTTAACAAGAGGCTGTGAAGCAGCCAATACAAAACACAATATAAAAAAGCTTGCATTAAATCTTGTTTCTTTCTAGTACTGAAATGACTAATCTTTCTATTCAGTACTCCTAACCTTGTATCTTCTCAAAGAAAAAGTGCATATATCTTGTCTTTTAAAACATTTAGAGCCACTTAACTGGAGCTATTGCATTATCTTAGGAAATAGGTAGAGGTGTTGGTGACTTTCATACAGCTACCAACTGAAGATTTCCAACAGTCTTTCAGGACTTGAGAAAGATCCATATCCACAGGAAAATTAATTTACTTATTTTCTTTATGCTAAAAGCTCTACTCTATACTTTCCCAGGAAAGTGTCCAAGCCATAATCATAGAATTATAGAATTATAGAATCATGGAATGGTTTCAGTTGGAAGGGACCTTAAAGATCACCAAGTAACAACCCCTCCTGCCAATGCCAAGGACACCTTCCACTAGAGCAGATTTTTTTTTTTTATGGCTGGCCCCAACCAACCTGGCTATGAAGACTTTGAGAGAGGGGGCATCCACAACTTCTTTGGGCAACTTGTTCCACTGTTTCACCACTGTCACAGTGTAGAATTTCTTCCTTATATCTAATCTAAATCTACCCTTTTTCAATTTAAAACTGTTACCACTTGTCGTGGTTTAGTCCCTGCTGAGGCCTGAGCACCATGTGCTGCTGCCCCTACACTGCTGGGCATTGGAAGGGAAAGACAGGGAGAGCACAAAGCCCAGGACTGAGATAAGGAGAATTTAATGCAATAACACACAAGAAACAATCAGAACAACAACAGTGAGAAAAACAATGTATAAAACAAGCAATACTGAGCAAATAACGGGCAGACCGGAGCCAGACGGACCAGAGCGCACCCCTCACCCAGTGTTGCAGGTGCAGAACCAGTGCTGGAGGCTGGACTGTGGCTCGCTGCCCCAACTCCTGCTGAAAATTAACCCTGTCCTGTCCTAACCAGAACACCCCTCCAAAAGTTTCAGTACCTCTGCCTGGTATCCCTTCCCTTTGTGCATCTTGGTGTCATCAGCAAACTGGCTGAGGGTGTACTCAATTCCACTATCCATGTCACTGACAGAGATGTTAAACAGCTGGCTTTGCCCTAGCACTCTCCTGTTTGATTTGCATTAAATAATGAGAACTTCTGGGGGCCAAAAAGGGAGAGTAAGCCCAGATTTATGGTCTTTCAGTACAATACTTAATGTACTAGCGGAAAATTTGGATTCCAGTAGACATTAGCTTAAAATGTACCACTTCATGTTGCTATTATGAGTATTATGGCCTTGTGGCCCAGGGGTCTCTTTGTAGTATTCTCATGTACAGAACACTAGAGAAGAATTTGGACATTGTTGTATTGCAACTGTCAGTTTATAAACAAAAGTCTGTGACATTTCTTGCACTGTCAAGTTTAACTTTTTGAAAGACTCCTATTGAAAAGCAAGGTCAAATTGCAATTTTAGGAGATGAATGGGTTTTGTGAACTCTGTCATCACTGCATTTTGCCTTTATGCAAAGAAAATTGTATCTTATGTTCCAAGTCACAGTACATTTATTCTAAGATGGTTTTACATTGCATTCACAACCAAATATTTTCTGTCAAAATGTTTATATCAACCATGGAACTGTTACAGAAAGTAACTATGCATCTGTGGCTTGGAAGGAACAGATTTCATCTGAAGCTGGCACACGTTTTGTCTCACAGAATAACTAAAATACATTTCCAAAGGTTTAAGTACAGTGTAGTGATCAATAAAGCAGGAGTACAGCTATTTCTCTACTGTTTAAATAAAGGTTATAACCCCTCCACATAATTCTTGATGTTAATTGACTCCTGATAACACTTCAACAAGGCCAAGTGCCAGGTCCTGTACTTGGGCCACAACGACCTTATGCAATGCTACAGGCTTGGCTTGGGGAACTGTGTCTGGAAAGGTGCCTGGCAGAAAAGGACCTGGGGGTTCTGACTGACAAGTGGCTGAATTTGAGCCAGCAGTGTGCCCAGATGGCCAAGAAAGCCAATGGCATCCTGGCTTGTATTAGAAATCATGTGAACAGCAGAAGTAGGGAGGTGATTGTGCCGCTGTACTCAACACTGATGAGGCCACACCTTGAGTACTGGGTCCAGTTTTGGGCACCTCAATACAAGAGAGATATCGAGGTGTTGGAGCGAGTGCAGAGGAGGACAACAAAGCTGGTGAAGGGCCCAGAGAATAAATCTTATGAAGGGCAATTGAAGGAGCTGGGACTGTTTAGTTTGAGGAAGAGGAGTGTCGCGGTCGGGCGCGCAGAGATCTGACCACCTCCCAAAGGGAGAAGGGTTGAGGGTAAATTGGGACATCTCCCCTCCAGGCTCACAAGCAGACACGGAGACCGAATGAGTATCTAACAAGTTATTCTAACAAATATATTCTAATAAAACCTTATTTACTCTACGGAAATATTATGGTATTAAAGAACACCACGCCCACCCATTCACTCCCTCTCCCACCCACCGAGAGATAAGGGCAAATAAGGACTTAATTATGTCAAAATACGACCTGTATGTGTGGATGATGCGTGTGTGTGCGTGCATGTGTCCTTTTGGTGTTTGGTGATGGTTTCCGTGGAATGGCGACGACGCCCGACCGGCAGACCTGGACTGTTTTGATGACGTCAGCAGCTTGTAGCTTTTTCTCTCTCTCCCTCCGACGGTGGCGTCGGCTTTGTCTTTTCTGGCAGTGCAGCTTTTTTCCTGGATTCTTTCAGTTTTGGCTCTCAGCAGCAGCTCACGGCGGTGGCAGCGATTGCGCAACTCACGGCCGGCGGCAGCTCACGGCTTCTTTCTCTCCCCCGGATTCCTAGAGCAGTGGGAGTCAGCAGTTCTGCCTGGTGGCTCTCTGCGGCGGCTGCTCCCTTCTCTCTGGCTGCTTGGTTTCTTCAGGGGGCTGCGCTGACAGCTCAGTGTAGTTTCCCCCCTCTCTGGCTGCTTAGCTTTTTCAGGGGGCTGCGCTGACAGCTCAGTTCAGTTTCCCCCCCCTCTTCCTCGCTTCTCTCCGGCAGCGGTGGAGGGAGGGGTGGGGTGCACTCAGCAGGAGCGATGTGCTCCCTTTGTGCAGTGAGGCAGAAGAGAGAGCGATTGTTTACCTTTTCAAAATTTATAGCTGGTCTTATCACGCTTCCGGTTTCCTGGAGGATTTATAGGAATTGCAGAATAGATTTATGGGAAATAGAGTTTTTTGCTCACTGTTTTAATAAGGCAGAAAAAGCATGTGGTCAGTTCACCACAAGGAGGCTAAGGGGAGACCTCATCACTCTCTACAACTACCTGAAAGGACATTGTAGAGAGGTTGTTGGTGGTCTCTTCTCACAAGTAATTAGTGCTAGAACAAGAGGGAATATCTTCAAGGTGCAATAGGATAGGTTTAGACAGGACATTAGGAAAAAATTTTCATGTAAAGGGTAGTCAGATACTGGAATAGGCTGCCCAGGGAGGTGGTTAAGTCACTATCCCTGGATGTGTTTAAGGGTCGTTTAGATGTGGTGTTGGGGGATATGGTTTAGGGGAGACCTCTGAAGAGCAGGATTGATGGTTGGACTTGATGATCCCGAGGGTCTTTTTGAACCTGAATTATTGTATGATTCTATGAAATCTAAACAGGTTCTTCTATGGATTTGAGTATCATGAAACTGCAACTCTTCAGACATACCAAAGAAAATACTTTCAAAACATCATAGGAAACTGGATAAAAATTATTACTTCCATATTATAAACTAGTAATTATGAAGATTAAGATTATGGGCAAAATATAATGTCTACTGGAAAGGCTCCTATTTCTTTTGCATTTATATATACCAAACCTCATGGTTTGAGTAAAATATCTTTACAATAAAAACCCTATGCGTGAATTCTAAAGCATGGCAGAGGAAACAATCCAAGTGTGAACTCATCGTCATTGTGGGCTGGCTGTGTTTATCCTACACTATTGAAGCTGGTCAGACTAGGTAGGCAAGCTTTTTTATGGAATGACTCCATAGTAAACCATGGCCTAAATGGTTGCCTGTCTGTGACCTAAGGTTTGATTTTGTGCATCCCAGTTGTGTTACCTTCGCTAGTTCTTGCAGGAAAAAATGCTGTTGAGTAGGGGTAGTAGGCTATTTAACCTGAAGCCATACAAGATAAGAAAAGTTACAACACAGAAAGACAAACTGTTGAGTTGATGATAATGACTTAATGATTCAGGAAAAAGATATTGACTTTCACGGAAAGTTATACACCTCTAAAAAACCTCTCACAAACAAGCAGAAGATGACAACTCAGCACAATTGTTTAAAGCCGGTTTAAAGCAATGGAGCATGATGGTGAGCATGTGAACAGGTAAGTTGGTAACATCCCAATCCTAGCTTTCTATTGTGCACCAGCTAATGGCTAGCTGGTGTGTACCGTTCGTTGTGCATAACCTGCTTGCAAAGTCTCTCTTCACACAGCACAGTAACTCCTAAACAATGGTGTTTTGTAAGGGGGTTACATTACCACCCCATAAGACAACACAATTTATAAATCAACTGGACATGTCATTTTGTCGGTAACAGGAAACACAAACCAGGGTCAGGAAGCACAATTTCTATCCCATCTCTTTCTCTAACAGACCATACACCTCCAGCCTAGGTCAGAGTTCAGAATAAAAAATTTGCAAAAAAGCAAGAATTAAGTTGATACCCCTTGATCTCTTTGTAGCGTTGTAGTATCCAGCTTCCACCTTGGGAAGTCTTGGTGATTTTTGATCTCACCATGAACCTTTTCACTGAAAATTGAAATCTGTGCCTTCGGAGCTTCTCATTTATACCTTCACAGGGGAGAAATAATATCAGTTGATGGTGCCTCTCATATATGATGTTCCGGAAGAGATTGATCTAAATCTTCATGAAGCTTGAAGGGTCACTTGTGTGTTTTTTGCTCTTCACCTGCAGAGGATGATTTATAAAGGGGAAGTTTCTGATTGAATACCATTTGCTTCTCCTCATTTAAATAAGTGACAATGAACAACTGCTATACTTATAAACACAACTAGAGGTTATTTTTTATCAACTTTTAATGTCCTATTCAACCTTTCTGAAGGGAACATAGGTTATATGAGAACTCATTTATTCAATCCAAAAATAAGAATTGAACATTTTGGTTATATAGCATGTAGGCAATTTTGGTATCTTCAATAGCCTTCATCAGCATCAGTCTCGCTAGCTTTTAGCATGTAAATAGGTACAGTTACTGTTACAGAAACTGTAGAATTTAGATTCAACAACCTCAAAGCTGTAGAAGTGAAGTAGAAATGTAATTAAATTCTCACTGCCCTAGTTCACTACGAGGCAAGATTGACCTGGGGCCAGTCTATACTCACCTCAATTAAATGCCAGTGTATAAATGAATGTTATTAATGTTGATCCACCACATATTGGATTCAGCTTTTGCCATTAACGCTGTGAATCCCATCAAAGTATTTTAAAGAAGCTTACATTCAAAGAATCATAGAATGCTTTGGGTTGTAAGGTACTTCAAAGATTATCTAGTTCCAATGCCCTCGCCCTCTTCTCTCTCCCTCCTACCACATGCACACATTCTTAATAATCTCTTTGTTTCCGTTTTGTAGTATTTTTGTAGAGATAGATAAGAGGGAGATGATTTTTGCAATAGAATCAATGTGGAGACTGACTTTCCACTCAAGTACATCTGTGCTGCCCCAAAAAACCGTATTGACTGTAGTTGCATTTATGTGGGTTTTTGTTGGTGCATCCAATTTATTATAACTTCGCAAATTAAGAAAAACTATTTGGCTCAGACCACAGGTGGTAGCCATTTTCTCAGCTCTCTGGCTCAGGCCTGTAGGCTTCCCTTGTCTCTGAGGCATACTTGAGCCTTTGTCCAAGTAATCGTTTGTCCTGTAGTTATAATGCCTCATCAATACTATGCAAGGCATCTTCTTTGTTTTTCTGTAGGAATGACCATCTGACAGGGAACCTGATGAAATTCTGGAATTTAAAATATGGCAATATTTTTTGCTTTGTTTTGCTTGTTTTGTAAAATGAGTAGATGTGTACTTTGAGCATGTTTCTGGAATAAAGCAAAACCTTTTTGAGCTCCAGCACTGATCATGAGCAATATGTATCCAAAAGTATTATATTAAGAGAAAGTCAGACGTTAAGGATTCAAAACATTAATTCAACCTTAGTTGTGTACAATTCATCTAAAAGTTATGTAGTCAGTTTGAAACAATCATCTAATCTCATTGACTCTAGTCAAAAGAAAAAAGGGCACCACAAAAATGAATTGCGCCTGCTGTTCTCCTAAAAACATTGCCACAGAGAAAAGACCTTTCTTTCAGTTAAGGAACTATTAAGCTTGGAAAAGGATAAAATACTTACATATATGGAGATTGTAGATGCCCAGAGAAATGAGAGACAGCTGTGAAAAGACTTAATAACTACAGGAAAGTGCAAGAATACAAAAAAGCCTTTTAAAGTACGAAAATCTCCCTCAAAAAAAAAAAAGTCATGTCCACACAAGAAAATACAAAAGGACATTAACTCTGGAAAATTAAATGCAAAAAAATCAATAACATAAGACCCTCCCCCAACCCCACAACCACCCAAAAGCAACTGAGAAACATCTTGTTAAGGGAAAAAATCCAACAAGAAAGTCTTTGATGCAAGATGCCTGCCAGGGAGTCTGTAGGGTCAATAAACCATGAAAGAGTAATGAAAGCACCTAAAAATTTAAGAGTAGAAGGAAAAGTAGTTTGTTCTTTCACATCTGTGTCTATTGCCAGAGATCTTACCCACACCAGAACCTTTCCTTACCTTTCCTCACAGAAGGAAAATGTGTCTGAAATTGAAGTGTGAAGAGAAGAGGTTGCAGCACAACTCAATGAAATGAACAGTAACAAATTGATACAAACAGTTGGTATTCCCCCAAGAGTTGTAAAGGAACTTGAGTATGAAATAGCTAAACTGTCAAAATTGAATGTAGTAATAACTTCTCATTTGTAACTGCCCTTGTACCGTAGAATGAAAAGTAACATATGTGTTTCTTCTGGTTTCTTTGGAAGGGAGGAAAAGAGTGATTTTTTATTTTCTTTTTAAATACACTTTAAGGAGAACCTGTTGAAATGCTGACCAGAAAGACAAACCAAAGAAATAAAATATGAACAAATGAAATTTGTGATCCTAAGAATTAATAATAATATTATGGAACTTCAGCATGATTCTTGTAAAAGAAAGTCTGAACCTAAAGGATTTTTAAAGGAGTCAAAAAGTGTATAAACAAGATAGATGGAGTCAAAAAAGTCTAATTAAGTTTCTTCAGGATATTTGTGCCATGGATGGAGTGAAAAACTTCACTCAGAAGAGAGAAATAGCAATATGTTTATTTATATTAGACAGTGAGTTCAGAAAGTTCAATGGTAAATGTGATTGATTTAACAAGATTCAATGACAAGGTACGCTTGATTATTTACTGCATAGAGGACAGGGTCAGACAAATCTGTCAGGGAGATCTTCCCATTGTGCCATGAGGTTCAGAAAGGACCCCCTTGCATTCTAAACTTCTCAGAGGAGATTTTAGAATCTGTTGTGGAAAGAAATCCCTCAACCTGAAGGAGTAACCTTGAGGCGTCCCTACTCAAGGGAAGATCTTGGCATGCAGACCACTGCCATGCAGGAGTGCTCAATGGGCCCTGAAGCTGTCCACTATTTATGGAGTAAGATAATTTACTTTTAATCATATTTACATACCAGCCACAGATATTAGTTTCTTCCAAATTTGGCTAGCGTTGAACATTTACCAGCACTGTGCTTAGGTGGGAGCATTTTTTCAATTAGCTCTTTGCCGTTGTGTTGTTACCTGTTTTCCCCATATCCACTTTGAGTCAGATGCAGCCATCATGACTAGACACATCTATTATGACCACCACAGGTGGTTATCACTTGAGCAGAGTTACAGGAAATAAAGGTCAGATTTGGGGGGAGGAGGAGAAGCACTCTATCACAACTTGACAACATCTTTTAGTGAAAGGTTTTAGAGAAATAAAAACATAAAGGGGGGAAATCATTAATCTTGTAAATTTATTACTGGTTAAAAGAGAGCAAATGAAGGATAGGAATAAATAGACAGCTTCCACAGTGTAGGAAGGTCACCAGTGGAGGTCTACAGGGACCTGTTACAAAGCTTTTACTCTTGAAAATACTAATAATATCATAATAAAGGGGAACTCATGACAGAAATGTGCCAAAATAACTATCCAATTCACATTTGTACAGATAAAATAAAATTAAATTCAGCTTCAACAAATGCCAATGATGTACATGAATAAAAAAATCTTTAAATACAAAGTCCCAAAGTAGTTATAACAAAAAATATGTCAGACATACAAGTAGTTTCATCAAAACACTGTTGCAGTGCTTGAAAGTAGTCAAAAAAGTATAACTGAGTATTAGCAATTAGTAGGATTTAAGCTGAGAACAAACATACATACAAAGCTTTACCTTTGCAGAAATCCATCATGCTTCCTCCAACACAAGAGTACTGCACAGAGGTCTGGTCCTCTACTTCAGAAGAGTTGCATTAGTAAATGAAAACAGGTAAAGAGGAACAACAAGAAACATCAGAAGAGGTGAAGAAGAGCAAAGATAAAAGATTCAGATTTTTGAAATTATCAAAGGGATGGAAACCTAAGGAGAAACCTAGGCCAGCTACTAGAGGACTATCTCTTTTCTTATAATGTTGTTTAAAACTTTTTTTTTCAGAATGGCAAGAAAAGTCAAGGTGATTAATGTGTCATTGTTTGTATATTAATTTTTGTTTTCTCTTCAGAAGTTTTTACTTTGTTTTTTTTTAAAAAAGAAATTTATGTTTAGGGTTGTCGCGGTCGGGAGCATCCTGCCAACTACGCCAAGATGTTGCAGTCGGGCGCGCAGAGGTCCGACCACCTCCCAAAGGGAGAAGGGTTGAGGGCAAAGTGGAATATCTCCCCACCAGGCTCGCAGGCAGACACAGAGACCGAATGAGTATTTAACAAATTTATTATTAAACATATTCAAATAAAACCTTATTTACTCTGTGGCAATGTTATGGTATTAAAGAACACCACGGCCACCCATTCACTCCCCCTCTCACCCACTGAGAGATAAGGGCAAATAAGGACTTAATTATGTCAAAATACGACCTGTATGTGTGGATGGTGCGTGTGTGTGTGCATGTGTTCTTCCAGCGTTCGGCGATGGTCTCTGTGGAAAAGGTGACGACACCCATCCGGTAGACCTGGGCGGTTTTGATGACATTAGCAGCTTGTAGCTTTTCAGTGCAGTTTCTTCGGTGTAGTTTTTCTGGCAACTCAGCTTTCGGCGGCAGCTTTCTGCAGCACTCGGCTTCCAGCGGCCTCTTGTTGCAATTTCTTCTTGCTGCAGCTTGCAGCTTTTTTTCTGGATTCTGTCAGTTTTGGCTCACGGCAGCAGCTCACGGCGGTGATGGCAGCGATTGCACAACTCACGGCCGGCGGCAGCTCACGGCTTCTCTCTCTCCCCCAGATTCCTAGAGCGGTGGGAGTCAGCAGTTCTGCCTGGTGGCTCTCTGTGGCGGCTGCTCCCTCCTCTCTGGCTGCTTGGCTTCTTCAGGGGGCTGCGCTGACAGCTCAGTTCAGTTTCCCCCCACCCCCCCTCACCCCTCTCCAGCAGCGGTGGAGTGGGGGGAGGGGGGGCACGCTTGGCAGGAGCGATGTGCTCCCTTTGTGTAGTGAAGCGGAAAAGAGAAAGTTTGTTTACTTTTCCAATATTTATGTCCTGTGTTGTCACGCTTCCGGCTTCTGGAAGGCTTATGGGAATTGCAGTTTTTTGCTCGCTGTTTTAATAAGGCAGAAAAATCATGTGGTCAGTTCACCACAAGGGTACCTTTGCATAATCCATGCCTTGATAGGATTTAGGATTTAGTAAAAATTTCACCAGCTTTAATAGACTATCTTGTCTTAGCAATTCTTCACAATTCTAAGTCCTTTAGGTTACAATTCCATTTAGTTTGGGTCACTGAATAAAATCAAAAGTTTTAGTTGAAAAAAATTAAACAAATTGAATATTTATATTGTTGAATTGCAAGAAATAAACCAATTATGATTATGAGTGTAAGTGGCCATCTAAATAACATGTCAGAAAGTCTCTTATTAACTGTAGCAATGAAATCTTCAGTCCAGATGCCAAGAGATATGGAGAGACCACATCAACGCTACATAATGCTGAGTGAAAAGATCTCCTCTGAGACCAAATTTGTGCTTCTATGGCCCTAAAACTGCCTCATGAATATTTTTTAGTTCAGAACACCTGAGACAATGTGTGTCTATACCATAGGCCTTCTGTCCCTAGCTAATATACTCTATACAAACCATAATACAGTCCCCAAAACACAGCTGAATAAAAAGCCATGAGATATACATACATACCTATATTTTTATATATAATGTGAACAATACATATCTGCCCTAGAGGGGCCGAAGGACCCTCAGATGAACCACAGACATCATCTTATCACAGAGTGCATGAGATAGATAGAACAGGACCAAAGCTCCCTAAATTATTTTATCATGAGTCTGTAAAACAATTTTTGCTGTTGCAGATTGCTGGGTCTATTGAAGTTCCAGAAAGCATCATAACTCTAAATGCAAGCTGATTGTTTGTGTCTTCTAGTCTCTTAAACACTAAGATAGGAAAATAATCAGAGAAAATACAAGCAGGACAAAATTCTAGAATTTTAATAATGTAATAAATTTAAGATAAATCTGTATTTATTTGGGTTAGGGCTATATGGGTTAGAAACTTCGATGACTCTGGGTGAATTGATTCAACAGCACTGAAAGAAGTCAACTCACAATTCAAGATATTTACAATTCTAATAAAATTCTGAAAACTTTTAATTCAGCTAGACAAAGTTGTGTTATAAAGAGTGGATTTGCTTCAGAGTTTCGTGTAATTGATGCATTTTGTCTGGTGAAACTTTTTCTACCCCACTCAAAATGAAATAAATTAAACTGTATTTTCTAAAATGGATTCTAAGACGGAAATATTAGCTGAGCTATGCACTTACAGAAAATTACTGTTTGCTGAAGTGTTTGTAGAGAATTTCTAAGTTCCCTTGGAGTACTCATATTTAAGACAGATAATATAAAATGGGATGGGAAAGGAGTATTTGTAGTAAAGGATTTGTACAGCCAACGGGCAAGATGGGTCAAAGCAAAACTATCAGCACTACAATAAAAGAATCCTAATATATTCTCCTAATATGGCATTAATGTCTTGCCATAGTGGTGATCTTTGTGACCTTAGCAAGATCTACTGCGATTTCTCATGAGAAGTTTGCATTGACTTACAGCCTTGCTGATACACACAGGAACATATAAATGGCACACGTGCTATCAGTTAGAAACATAAACTTCTTTTGGATCTTTTCAAATCCCACAGTTCATTGCTAAGGAACAGGAATAAAATAAATAGATTTTGTATGACACAGATATGTATCAGTTATAAGAAGGAAAACATCAAAAAATGTCATGAACTGAATGTAAGGGGACATACATGGAGGTGTGGACATTATTACATAAAATATATCACGGGTATCATCAGCTGCACTTTTGAGCATTGCATCTCCAAATCAGTGAAGCACTTTTATAGTGTGAAAATGTCATGAACTATTGCACAGACTTTGACTTTTGAATACTCATCTGCTTGGGAAAAGTTTAGTGGATTTTTCAGTATTTCCTGAATCATTCAGGAACCAGACAGATGTCACATAAAGCCCCTTTACCTTTTCCGTGGTCTGTAACTATACTTACATTTTAGAGGTGGACAGTGTCATCCCTACTATGAAGATAATAGTATCCATATTTACATCAATTGAGTATGAGAAGCTGCATAAGACAGTCTTATTTAGTTTAATAGGTAAGTGTTAAAAAAATGTCAATTATGTCTTAAAGCAAAATGATCTCCCTAGAGTGTGAATAAAAGCTTCAGATATTAAAATCAGCAAATTAAGAAATAATTTATCCCCTCTTGTTGGCAAGATACATATAATGATTTTCATTAAGCAGAGGCATGTGTGGCAGGTACAGCCACCCCGATAAACAGAACAGAGAGTGTCAGAGTGGTTGTAATAAGATGCACCTCAGGGTGACTTGAGGGCACTTTAAGGGCTAGGCTCTTAGTCTGTTTTGTTTGGGCTTTCTAGTCAATTAGAATGACTACAGTTCACCCTCAACTTGGGTATAAATGGAGCCTTGCTTGGGAACCAGATGAGCAGTTTCTCCAAAAAGCTGCAGGTTCAGCAGTTGGAGCCTCCCCATGGACCAGTTTCCCAAGAATACATCGTGGATCGAATGACCCTCACCTTTTTTTTAGTGAGTGATAAATTTGGGCTCTGGTGTGGGAGGTTTCCTTTTGATAGTGAAGGTGTGACCAATGTGGGCTATGTTCCTCAAGGTTTATTGATAATTGTGTAGTAGGTATATTCCCGAAGGACAGTTGGACTTGTATTGTGTCGTTGGGGTTAAGAAATCCTTTTTTTTTGAACAGCTGTTTGCTGTTTGTTTGTGGATACCTCCGTGACAGCATGGCAATCAAACATGACGAATAACTTGCTAGTAAGGCACAAAGGCATAGGCAAATAAAAACAAAGAACAGTCAAGATGATGAAAGTGAAAGGCAGGTTCCTGCTGCTGTTTTGCTAGCCAACTTTATAAAAGTAACTTTATATTTTTCTTAAAGCAAGATCTCATAAGTAGAGGGCTGTTAATTTTAACTGTATGTAAATACAATACGTATTCTAGAACTGCAGTATATAAATATATATATATGAAAATATACTTTCAAAGACCCTTGAAGAGTTTAGCCTCTAGCAATTTGAAGTGGCTATTCTCCAAACTACTAACCAGCTTCCAAATAGCTTGTAAAATTCACATTTTTTAAGGGGAAAAAAGACCATGAAACTTCAGTACATATGGCAGCACTAAAAATAAGCATACACAATATATATTTTTATATGTAAAACCTATTCATTGTAGCCTGACAATAAGATGCTTCAGGATCCTGAACTTGTGATTAATGTACTTCTTGTTTGCACCAGCTTCACTTCATGCCTTGCTACACACTCAAGGTGTCCATTAATCAGCACTGCCACATCGTCTGTCATGTCATTTTCCTTAAATAGCACAATCACTTATGGTGGGAAGTATCTAGAAATACACCAAGTTTTTCCACTTTGAGCTTTAGAACTTCTCAAGTGGTTTTTGCAAGACATTTTATCATCATTGTATCAGTTTCACAGACATATAAATGTCTCATGTAGAAGTGGAACAAATTAAATCTTTCTAATGTGTAGATACCCTTATTCTCCATTTGAGGAGTTTTACTCAGGATACTATGCAGTGAGTTATGGTAGCTTTATCTGAGACTTTCAGATGCAGTACGATTGTACTGGAATAACATGGCTGTAATTTAAAATAAAGTGTGATCTTTTTATCACAAAGAATCTTCCAAGACTGACAGTAACATCATCATGAATTTAGTGAAAAATGCAAGATATCTGTATTTTGAAGAAAATATACTAAACATCTGAAAAGGGAAACTGAAATCTCAAATACATTCAGTCAAATAGTATTTGGGGAAAAAAAACCTACATTTTTAATGACAATTACAATTATGTGCAAAAAATTCATACAAATCTAAAATTTCTTGTTCCATTGATTTCTAACTTCTCTAAGGGACTATGTTGCATGAACTGATATTTTTTACAAAAAATGATTTAAACTAAAAAGAAAACATTTCTTTTGGCATGGAGGAAACAGTTTTTTAATCACAACACAGAAATGTATTAGCAAAAGCAGGGGGAAAATAGAATAGCTCCAGTTGAAATAGAATAGAATATTTCAATTGGAAGGGACCTACAATGATCATGTAGTCCAACTGCCCAATGAATTCAGGGCTGATCAAAAAATAAAGCACATTATTAACGAATTGTCCAAATGTCTCTTAAACACTGACAGGCACAAGGCATCAACCACCTCTCTAGGAAGCCTGTTCCAGAGGTTGACCACATTCTTCATAAAGAAATGCTTCCTAATGTCAAATCTGAACCTCCGCTGGCGCAGCTTTGATCCATTCCCACAGTCTGTCACTGGATACCAAGGAGAAGCGCTTAGCACTAGATTTTAGGAAAATAGGTAGTGGTGTGTCACTGGAAATTGTAAACCTCTGTGGGAGGCTCAATGAGAGATAAGAACTAGTATTGCAATGTGGGTTAAAAAAACCCCCACCAAAACTTATATGAGAATGGAAATACCCTGTATTGAAGACTAAACACCACTCTTTTTTTTTTTCTTAGTTTTTCTTTTGTGGACACAAGAATTCTTACTTATCTTGGAGTGAATCTCAAGAAGGTATTGGTTTATATATAACAGGAAAGTAGACAGAAATCAGCATTCTTCAGAATCACCACTTCAAAAAGAATAAGAACAATTAAGCAAAAGAGAAAGGAAAAGATAGCAATTTCCCAACCATAGACCGAAACAGTGAAAAACAAGAGATTTTTGAAGTGTAGAATGATTAACTGCAATTGTGCTTTCCTTAGATTCAGAGGCATCACTCCACATTTATTATTTATTTCCCAATACTGAACTGAGAATTATAAATTAAGCATATGCTTCATACCAAGGACATGCAACAAATTCCAAGACCCTGCGTATTTTTGTCACTGGAAGGTAACTTAGAAAAGAGAAATCTGCATATTGAAAGGTGTTTTACTAAAGTTTTGATACAAAAACAATGTCTTTGCCATTTTCTATAAGAAAACACAAAACCTCATACTTGCCAACTTCAGACTTCAGCTAACTCCAGATGGGCCATTTCCACCTTATTCTCAGAATATCTTTCCACCAAGACAGTCTCATGGTAATGTGTTCTGTTGCTTGGCTATGTTTTACAGATGAGGTACTGAAGCAGAAAAATATTTGAGTCCAAATTCTGCCTGTATTATGATCTGTACCACCAGTTTCTTCTAACCTCAATAAAGTAAATAAATCAGAGAAAACTATCATGCATGATATACTCAAGATGCCTTGAATATCTGGTGATATTTGAAACAGATCTTATTATCAGACTTTCTAAATTAATTCTAAACTTGAAGATTGCCAAGCAGGATTTTAATATCTTATCTTTTCCTAAGTTGACATAAATGCCATTGTTTAGCTGTTTTAATGAAATTAATCCTATAAAAATCTGTTTCTTCAGAAGAGATTAAGCTATTAAAATAAATAAATGGTTTATGTATTAGCAGATACATTAGCATGCCCAAGGTTTAGACTGATGTTTCTCCAGGCCTTTGTACAAAATTTATCTGAACATGAATAGATTTTAATAAGTGGGGATCTACAGTGCATGAAGAACTGCAAAAAAATTCTACTGTCAAGTCAAATTTCTTTGTTTAGTATTCTGACTCCAGAAAACATTTGTATAACATTGTGATGGGATGAGGTCTGTGTGCACAGCAGGCAAATAATTTTCTTAATACATGGACCATAACAGATATGTAGCATGTAGTTTCTGTAAAGATGTTTCATCAAAAAAAGAAAAAGAGAATATATGGGTATGGTTTGCATAGTAAAGTACACAAAATGGAGTAAATTTTGAGTAAGTAAAAGCAACTACTTTATGAATGATCAATAGGCTCAAAATAGCCTTACTCAAAGCAACTTTCTGAATATTTATGATTCAGAAATACATTTGCAAGATGAACGATATATGCACGTGTTCACAGATTATTCAAACAGTTTGACTAGTAATTATCCTTTTTAAGGAACCTCTTTATCCGTTAGGATATCTTTTTTTCTTCAGTTAGTGGGAGCTGTGAGTCATGGGGTGCTTATAGCACCTGTACTCCCACCAAATACAAAATTCTTTAGCTGGACTGCGAAGGCAGAGAAAATAAAAGGCATGATAGTTGAAACCTGTGTCTTTATTGTGGGCAGATATAAACTCAGTAAAAGAATAAAAAAAGTAGGATATATAGAATAACATAGATTTATGACTAACAGAATACATTTTTACAGAATTGTGCAACAAAAGGTTTATTTCAGAGTAAAAAATTTTTTTAAACCCAACATTTCCAGAAACAGACACAGGTTTAGCAGTCACCAGATAAAGTGCATCAGATAGATTTTCTGTGGTCTGTAGATGAGGTTATCTAGCTGAGATACAAGCTCCCAAGCTAATAAAGGGAAGAAGCTTTCATTAAAAAAAAAAAAAAAAAGCCTTAGTTAAGGTGTGCAGAATTATACTAAAGCTGTACAAACCAATTTATGTCTACCTCTTTCCTCTTGGCTCACTATAACAAGCAAAATTAATGTTTTATTTCTTTAATTACAAAATCTTGTAGACTGTAATGGCTAAAAGTAGGAAAATGCCAACATTTGATAGAGCTGCCTTACACATATGCATTATAATACATGATGCTTATGCTTTCTTTCAGCCAAAGCACTCATGACTTACTCAGCATGCTAGAAGAATGAGCTCAGGGTAAAGAAGTAAAGATGCATCATAAATGGTGTTAGGAGGAGAAATAATACTTCATTTTCATAGAATCATGAAATGGTTTGGGTTGGAAGGGACCTTTAAGATTATCAGTTTCCAACTGCCTTGCCATGGCCAGGGACACCTTCTACTAGACCACATTGCTCAAAGCACCATTCAGCCTGGCCTTGAACACTTCCACAGAGGGAGCATCCACAACTTTGGGAAACCTGTTCCAGTGACTCACCACCTTCACAGTGATGAATTTCTTCCTTGTGTTTAATCTAAATACTACCCTCTTTCAGTTTAAAACTGTTATCCCTTGTTCTATCACTACATTCCCTGATAAAGAGTCCCTCCCCATCTTTTCTGTAGGCCCCCTTTCAGTGCTAGAAGACCGCTGTAAGGTGTCTCCAGAGCCTTCCCTTCTCCAGGCTAAACAAACTCAACTCTCACAGTCTGTCCTCATAGAGGAGGTACTCCAGCCCGCTGATCATCTTCATGGCCCGACTCTGGACTTAAGCATGTCTGTGTCTTTCATGTACTGGGTGCCTCAGAGGTGGACACAGTACTCCAGGTGGGGTCTCATGTGAGCAGGGCAGAGGGAGAGAATCAGTTCCCTTGACCGGCTAGCCACACTTTGCTTGATGCAGCCCGGGATAAGATTGGCTTTCTGTGCTGCCACCACACATTGCTGGCTCATATTCAGTTTTTCACCCACCAACATCCCCAAGTCTTTCTTTGCAGGGCTGCTCTCAATCCACTCATTGCTCAGCCTGTATTTGTGCTTGGGATTGCCCTGATGCGTATGCTGGTCATTGCACTTGGCCTTCTTGAACTTCCTGAGGTTTGCAGGGGCCCATATCTCAAGCCTGTCAAGGTGCCTTTAGACAGCATCTTGTTCCTCCAGTGTGTCAACTGCAATCATACATCTTGGTGTCACTGGCAAACCTTGTGAGAGTGCACTCAATCCCACTGTCCATGTCACCAACAAAGAAGTTACAGTGCCAGTCCCAATACTGACCCTTGAGGAATGCCACTCATCACTGGACACTGAGTTTTTGACCACAACCCTTTCAGTGTGAACATCCAGCCAATTCCTTATCCACAAAGTGGTCCATCTGTCAAATTGATGTCTCTTGAACTTATAGACAAGGATGTTGTGTGGGTTAATGTCAAATGATTTGCACAAGTCCAGGTGGATGATGCTTTTCCCTTATTCACCAACGCTATAACCCCTTCGTAGAAGACCCCCAAATTCTGCCGACATGATTTGCCCTTAATGAAGCTCTATTGGCTGTTACCCATCAACTCCTTATTTTTCATGAACCCTAGCATAGTTTACAGGAGGATCTGCTATATGATCTTTAGATTTCTTCTAGATATTGGGAGTTAAATAGAGAATAAAGCAGAACTGCAGAAGCAAATATTTAAATCTCCTTGTTTAAGTGAATTACACCAAAAATAATGTAAATAATTGAATTCAATTTGTGCCTCTGCTACAGGTTTTCCATGGTATTCTTATGAACTTATATCATTAGCCTCTTGTCAGTAGTACTTAGCAAGGATTTAATTCTCATTTTTGCTGTCTTATACAAACCCAAGGATTAATATGCTTTGGGTGAGCACCCACAACTATAACTGATGTAAATGGGAGAGTGGATATCTAGTAAAAATAACAACACATATTATCATATAACTGGATGCCAGCAGGTTTAAGATGTGCTATACAACCAGGGCCACAGAAAAAAAATATTGGTTCAGACTCATCCTTCTTTGTGAAATGTTGTCCTACATCAGAGAAGGCAATCATAACTGACATGGCAGGTCTATCATGGTTTGCAATTCCAGGAAGCAAAATAACTACCTATACTGTACAATATTTCAATTAATATCAGTAAATACTGTGGGATTACCTTGAAAAGATGTAGGAAAAGGATGTTTCAGTCTCAGTTCTGGGTTGCTACCTACTCATTACACTGAAGTTATCGTGGGTCCTGTGGGGCTTAGGAAATGACAGGCTATCATAAAACACTTTGAAAATTATTGGTTGATGTTGCCTAGGTAACTTAAATTCTAGCATCTCCTAATTAAAGTGTTTAACTTACTTCCTTAAGAGATTCTTTTTTAAGAATCTTGTTGGCATAATCATCTACCTCATTAAACAGGCTTCAACTGGTTTCATGTCAGTGTGACTGAACTCTTGTCAATGGAGTCAAAGCACAGCAAAACTATTGTAATGAGGTGAAGAATCAGGAGTAAAATGAATAAAACTGTCAAGTTGAACTTTCACCTTGTCAAACTTTTTTCTTGTTAATATTTTTATAATTATACTTAGCTAGATAACAAAAGTTGGAATTAAGATTTGAAATGAATGGTCTGAGACCACTAGGATTTTATTCAGATTTTTTGGGGGAGGAGGAACTAGAGTTGTTTAGGAATTTTTTCCCTCTTTAAATTAACATGCCAACTTCTGGAACTTATATTCAAGTAATGCATCTAAGCAGGACAGTGCCCAGTGAAGACTTCAAAATGAGATTTACTCCTAACAATATGATGATCAGGAAATTATGTCAGGTATTTCCCATTCAGTGCCAGGAAAAGGATGAAAGTTTTGTCTTCTCAAGATCTCAGAGCTGAATAAAATTAAGAGCATATCTACTACTGAGTTATATTTATTGTCTTGAAGAAATTAACTTCTGAAGTTTGGAGTGCATATTATCTCTTAATCTAAAAAATCAAGGAGTCAGTACTTAAAAACATACCGTATTCTCCTTTGTTTCTCCAAACAGTTCAGTTAACACATTGAAAACAGAAGGACCAAACTCCATGTTTTCACAGCTGTATTTAAATTCACATTACAAATTTCCACCTGCAGAAGCACCAGATATTAAAAACTCCGAAGCAGGCCATCCAGTTCCACATATTCGAGCTCCTCCTTTTTCCTGGAAATATTTCAATATTCTTTGGGTCAGAAAAGGAATGAATGTAGCTTAGGCTGTTGGTTGTACTGAGGTCAAATTGCATAGAAATGCCTACATGTATAACCTCCAGCTCTTATCCTCCAAATAGGGGCAGATGCATGGAGACAGTGCTCTGGAAATGTTTCTTCTCCATGATAACTGTCATACTATGCTCAGTAAACTTTAGGAAAGTACTTACTGACCTGGAACAAGACAGCACCAGGCGTATTTTAAGCAATCTAATATTATAAATAATGAGATTCTAGTACCTATCAAGTTCCCTTGATGACTTTTTTTGACAAGTATAACCATAACCTCTGTATGCATATGATACTACAGATTTTAGTTTTGGTGAAGAAGGTGAAGAAGATCCTAACACCACGAAACATTTGAAAAAGCTATATTATAATATGTATTATAGATACATAATCTTACATTATGGCTTCCAATAGATCAGACTTCTGAACACTTTATTGTAAGGAGAAAAGTCACAGTAGGAGGAAGAGGACATATGTCCACATGCAGCATTGGTTAAGCACAACCCTTTAAAATGTTATTGTATGGACAATAGTCCTTTTTGGTTTTTCCCTCCTTCATTTTTTGCAAGGTAATGAAATTTCTTAAACCTCTTAAACACTATAATAAGGCAGCCAGGTAAATGGCATTCTCTTATCTTCTTAAAGAGACTTCTCAAGGGCATTATAGGACACAGTAGTATATATTGAAAGGATGAATACCATCAAGACTTTGACAGTTATACACAGGCATGGAAGCAGACAGAAGTGAGGCAGGGAGGTCACGATTCCTGGGCAAGGCAATATCATCTTTCTGTGAAACAAGCTTATGATGACAAAAAAATACCACATAGACATTTATCCACAATACAACAAAGCACCTGAACGTATGCTTGGACTAGTCTATGGCTTCCATTTATCAAAACACTTCAAAACTTGAAAGGAAGACAGGATTCTTACCTTGAAGGGTTTTCAGTTTTATTTTGGGTACATTAAATGTGTCTTAATTTAATATAACCCCCACACAACTAGCACAAATTCTTACTTTAGATTTTGTAATCTTATTCAGAAATATATCCAGTGTTATTAAGATAACTGTGTCTTTTAACCTTTCTACAGTTATATAGGTGATTCACACATGAAAAATCTACGACACCTAAACTTATTTACTGGATTTACACAATACTTCCAACTCCTTTGCATAATAGGAAAAAAATTTGGAAAATAGAATGTCATTTCAATGTACAAAATTTCAAGCTTGAAAATCTACTAAAAAGAAACTCAAGAGTGACAGACTGTCACCTGTGTGTGAAAGATTCTGGGAAGGCAAAAATGCAAAGAGGGAATTAATCAGAATGTACAAAACAAAAAGGGTACTTAAACCCTATTGTCATTCTTCTGGTAAAGTAAAAATGTGTGAGATGAAACTAGACGTGGACAAAAAGAAGAAAAAAAATCTACAGAATAATTGGGCTACATCAGATAACCTGAATCAGAGCAAAGTGCATTTGCATCAGTAAAAGTCATACATAACACAAATGCTACTAAAAATAGAAGCTAATTTTATGAGCATTTTATTCCGTTGTCCTTTGGCTGGTTCATGTTCAAACACAAAAGAAAGAAAATTAATGCAGGCATAGAGAAGAGTGCTTTCATGATCTTATTTTCATAACTCTATTCCTGTCAGCTGTTACTGGTAAGCAAGCTAATCCTTACATATTTTTATTATTTTCCTTCACTGTTTTACTGTACTGTACACAGGTTTTATCCTTGCACTTACTAATGTTGCTATGAAATAGTCATTATTGGTCACTTCCCTTTCATTCCATGGATGGGTAAATGTGGAAGTATACCTAAGTTGCCATGTTAAGCGTGGTCTATTTAATTTGGACCTGTACTAAATAGAATGTCAGTAAAAGTACAGTGTGGCTTTCGTCAAAGCTGCATGCAAAACTAAATCAAAAGACTGTGTTTCAAAAAAGACTTGGGAGGGGGCAAAGGGAAGTGAGAGAGACATGGGCTATGACAAGAAAGAGTTGTCTTAACACTTAGTTTAAGAACTTATTTCACCTACTGAGTGTTCCAAAATGCTTGATCGTCATGGCTACTTTTTCCCTTCCTGATGATAGATACAATGCTGTTAAGGTCATAAGAGATGGAAATGCAAATGCTATGTGCTCCCCAGCTAAAGCTTACTACGACAAGGAGTCCTTGATATTTTGCACTCAGAGGCTGACAGGAAAGCATAACATATTCTGAGTCTCTGACTAGAGCTCACTGGTTATTAACTACATTTTAGGGAAGTATCTTCATGGCAGCAGTTCAACTGGGGTAAAGCAACAAAATGAGAATTCCTTTCCTCCCAATCCTGCCTCAGAGGTACTAACACATCTATTAGAACACCAAAACCAGCATATGATTAATTCTGGACTGCACTAGATCAGAGTCTTATCTTGATTAAGCCACTATAAATCTAGAAAACTCTACAGAAGTTACACTTCACTGTAACTAAGATGAGAATCTGGCTTCCCACATGTATTCTTTGATTCTTAGCTCATGATAGCAATGTCACAGTAGGAATGTGGGTGTTTTTTTAACCACTGCAACATGATATAGTCACCCAGAATGTGGAGCTTCACACAGTCATTGACTTTGCTTAAGCCCTCTGAATCACTTGACCTGGTACTTCTGGAAAATATATTCCAGGGGATTATGCATATTTCAAATCAATAAATTGTTGTGTGAACGATAGACTTAACAACTTGATTTCCTATGAATGTATTTTTTAGTCCTTCCTCTAAAATAACCAAGCTATGTACCTTCATTTGTTCGTTCTTCCTTCCTTCCTTTCTTTCTTTTTCTTTCTTTCTTTCTTT
>JAVFHW010077941.1:0-31484 GCA_032159205.1 Eurystomus glaucurus suahelicus | reverse complement strand
CTTTCTTTCTTTCTTCCTGTCTTTCTTTCTTTCTTCCTGTCTTTCTTTCTTTCTTCCTGTCTTTCTTCCCATCTTTCTTTCTTGGCAAGGAAGACATAAGCTCCCTTCAAAACAAAATAGTGATCTAGGTTACTGCCTTATTTAGGATCTTCTCACAAACCTGAAAATTGACTGACATCAGAAGGCTTTACTCTAATTCTCACTTATTCATTTACATAAAAGTCTAAGTGAGAATTAAGCCCTTTATGTCAGTAGCCATAGGAGATGTTGTTCTCTTGGGTTTTCTAAGCATTCAAGACTGGAGAATTTAAGAATATCAGAGAAAAAACATCCTATCAAACATATACAGAGAGTGAATGAAAAGAAGAAAACGAGTAAAAAATGGATTACAGATGCTTAAAAGAATGTTCAGTGGATTTCTCTTTCTTCGTCTCTTCAGTATTCAGAAATAATCAGCTTCCCAGAGAGAGATGCATGTTTTTATATAGGAACTATTGTTACAATAGGGATCTTGTCTCATCTTATGTACAAGTGTAACTTATGGTCATCATGTTTTATATATTTCACTTCTGAACTATGTTGTGTTTGTAGGGCTGTCAGCTGCTTTATCATAAACAGCAAATACAATTTTCCTCATCCAAGTGGCAGCATTTATAAGAACTGAAGCCTCCGTCTTGCTCAACAGATGTTTCATAAAAGGTTCTATATCCATCATTCTCAAGTACAGCCAAAATTTTGTTTTGTTTAAGAATACATGACTCATTATCTCCTATGAACGTGCACAAAACCAGACCTTTGCTTACACTTCAGTCTATACTATCCATGCCCAAAATTTATCCTGTGCTTTGTAGAACAGACTGTGCAAGTGTCCCCAGGAAAAGGGGAGCATGTTTATTGCTATCTACACGTCTATTAAATTAGTGGTACAGATCTATAAACAGGATGCAATCCAAAGAATGACTTATTGTGTTCCAATGTAATGCAAGAAAAATTATTAAGAAGGAATAAACAAAAGCATTTGGAGATTCCACTGAGTGGATTTCCAAACTTTACCCCTCAACACTTTTAATTTGCTTATATTAACTGTAGAAAGCATAATTCAATTTCTTTTATTCCTTTTATTCCTTAGATACAACCTTTGTCCAAAAATATGGTAAAAAGCACTGAAAAGTTCTAACATATGCTTTGATTTGAAATCAGAAATGTGAATTTATACCATATCTGATTCTAGGCTATAGGTCTGAATTATCATGTAACTGGAAAATGGATTTTAGATTTTAGATGTAGTAGATACCTATCTTGTAGAAACTATTCTGAGGGATCTCTGTCTTGAGTATAGTTTTGAATGGCCTCAAAAATGTGATTTTAAATAAACAAACTCTAGGCAGTCCCAATAGTTAAATTAATGTACACTGTGCTTCTCTTCAGCCTTTTGTAACACTCAGAACGTGGCATTCTTTCCTGCAGATTATTTATTTCATCATATTAAGCATACATAATCCAGGTTTTGTCTCCACTTTTAATAATCTCTTGTCTAAATTTGAGAATTTAGTAGATACATAAATGACTTCACAGAGTTAAAGTTTGGATTCTAATGGAGGATATATCTACTTATATATTTTATATATTTTATATATTTATAATTATATAAAACCAGGAAAAGATTGAGGAAAAGGGGTATCAGTAGTGAGTGGCATAAAGGAGAAGTAATGTCCAGAATATAAAAAAAATCTTTCAGTCATTAGAAAGTCAATTCAAAAATAGGGCAATAAATGTTGCTTAAATCCTGACTTTCGTCCTTTTTTTCTATTCAGTCTTCTTGTATTACTGTTGATTACATACATTATAAAAGATGATGGGTATGAACAGTTAGGCTTGGAGGGAGGTGAAAGAGGGTCACTTTGGAACTCCTTTAATACTCAGACTAGGACAAGCAATTCAACTAATTCTTTTTTTCTTGTGGTTTGTTGTCTTATTTTAGATACAGTCATATATATTTCTATTTTAAACTTTATGTTGTTAGTGTATCCTTTTAGAAAGAGCACAATTTTATGTTCTTGCAGTGTCATTGCTTCACGCATTACATTTTGATGTTACTGCAATTCCTTACATAATAATAGGTCATCTTGTTCAAACACAAATTCGACGTCTGGTTATATGAGATATCATAGAAATGTTTTGTTTACAAAATCCATAGATATCAGTACTTTCTTCCACATGTTTTGTAGGATAAAGTGAAAGCTTCTTATCATTGATACATTTGAGATTTGACCTGATTCTCCTATTAAATAATATTTATTTTATGAAAGGGGACACAAACAACTAGTGGAGGTATTTCTAAGAATACACTTTAAAATTCATATAAAGCATTATTGACCTGTTAATAAGTATTAAATGAGCATAAATGGTTTCAAAGGCTGAATATTATTCCTGTGTCAGAGAAACAATTCAAATGAAAAGCATAGTGTGTATCCACTGACTATTTGATTATGAATTTGCCACAGCTTGCAGGAATCTCTTTAAGGCCTGAGATTCTGGAATAACACTAACTTTGGATGTCCCACTTCTCATTTTAGTAGTTCTCAGTTTGCATGGGTATGAAGAAAAGCTTTACTAAGAAAAAAACAGCCACAGAAAATCAGTAAAACAAACGAAAATATAATTCGAGAGATACTAGAGATGCTGACTGTAGTTTTGGGACAGCTTTTACAGAACTGCTAGGTTCATGAGCTCATTTTCCCATAGTTTCAATTCCCATTAAGCTTCTAAGCTTCACTTTTCTTGAAATGAGTATTGACACTGTTGTATACCATAGAGCCATAGCTGATCTCTGTCAAGATGGCTTGATTGGTATTTGAAAGACACAATCTTGTTGGGAAAGACTGCCTCCTTCCAGGCTGGTGTTTTGTTTTTCCAATAAGCCAGGCAGGAGATATAGTTACATTCTCTCATAGTCTGTATTAGACAAATTTTAAGGAAATAGAAGGGTACAGATAGTATGAAAATAAAAGATGGATCAGGGATATTGAAGGAACGAAGAAGGTGGAGTGCTATGTGAAAAATGAGAAAATATATTGAATAAACAGAAAACTGAGGGGAAGCAGATAGAGTAAATTGTCAGAACAATTAGAAATATGAAAGGCATAAAGGGTTGTAAAAAATTAAGGATATGGATAGAAAAAGGCAGTTAGGACAGCACTTGTCCCCTCTGAACAGTTAGAAGCCCACTTTTCTGTGTTTACAGAAACACAGACTTGGAGATGAAGCTGAAATAATCAGCAAAGGGTGGTTGCTTCCAGAAGGCTCAGAAGTTAAAAGGTTTGTGTTTGGTTCCATGATTTAAACCAGTCTCATATTTTTGCAAGGAAGAAGGGAGGGAAAGCTGTCAAGTTGTTTGACTACTTGACTTTGGCAATATTACCCTTTACACAGGGATGAATTGCACCCTAAACAAACTCAATATGATCTGCAATAAATTACGCTTGCATTTTATGATGCATTCATTTACACACTAGAAGGCAGTGAGTGAGATTCTTCTGTAAAACATGCCAAAACACACAGCTGTGTGAAAGGGAGAAAAGAGCTGAAAAGGAGGAAAAATAAAAAAGGCATAGATTATTCTATGACTACTTAAGTAAGGCAGAAAACAGGGAATTTTAATCTACTTTTAAACTGTGTGACATAAAAAGACTATATACCAACCTCACAAAAATCAGTGTGGACACCTGAATGCACACCACCAAATTTTACTCATAGTTAGTCTTGTAGGAGAGTGGATTTTCTACTTCATGATAGACTTTTTTGATCTATAATATCTGGCACTCTTTACTCTTGTTGCGTTTTGTTTGTTTGTTTGTTTTTAAGTTGTTTGGAGTTTTTTGGTGGGTATTGTTTTATGTTTAGTCTATCTTCCTCACAAAAACTATTTTGTTCCTTCTATCTATCTATCTAGCTAGCTAGCTAGGAGATATTGGTTTAGTTTTTGGATGCCATTTGGCTAAACTCAGCTTGAAGCTGCCTGTTTTTCAAATGTTTTCATCAGTATGTTGATCTAGAGGGTGCGCTTCAGGAGCTGATATAATAATTTTGGTAGTGATAAAGGCATTGTGGAAGACAAAATTTAAAAGTATTTCAAATGATCTAGAACATTAAAGGAACCCTGACCTGAAAAAATATATTTAATTTAAAGATTATACAGAAATGAGGATGAGGAGATGTAGTGTTGTGGTTTAACTCTGACTGGCAGCTAAGCAACACTCAACTGCTTGCTCTCTTCTCCTTCCCCCAGTGGAAGAAAGGAATGATCAGAAGGGTAAAAGTAAGAAATAAACTCGTGGGTTGAAGTAAAAATGGTTTAGTAGTTAGAAGATATAATACCAATTTTTAAAAAACAAATAAAACCCAAGAAAGACAAGTGATGCAAATGAAAACAATTGCTCACCATCAACCAACCGATGCCCAGCCAGTCCCTGAGCAATGGCCCCCCACCAGCCTTCTCTCAACTTTCATTGCTGAGCATGGCTTCATATGGTATGGAATATCTCTTTAGCCAGTTGTGGTCAGCTGTCCCAACTTGTTCCCTCCCAACTTTTTTGTGCACATCCAACCTATTTGCTGGCAGGGCAGTGTGAGGAGTAGAAAAGGTCTTGATGCTGTCTAAGCACTGCTCAGCAGTAACTAAAACATCCCTGTGTTATCAACAGTGTTTTCAGCACAAATCCAAAACATAGCCCCATACAAGATACAATGAAGAAATTTAACTCTGTCTCAACCCAAACCGGTACAAGTGTTCTTACAATTATAGTTTCAAGACAATTTAGCATCTCATTGTCATATTACTGTGAGGAAAACCATGATGACGAGCTTAAATAAGAATGTCAGTATTTGTAATAGACCTTAGGTAAACAAAAATGTAGTATAACAGGAGCTCTTTCAGAGTACAATGGCAAAAATTACCAGAGTAGAAAACCTAACCTATGAGGAAAGGTTGAAAGAAATAGCGTTATATAACCTAAGCAGAAAAGAGTCTTAAGGGACCCTGAACCCAGTTTTCAGCAAAGTTAGAGCAAAGTAGAAACTGTTCTCTCTGTTCAGTGGCAAATTCCAGGGAAAATGGGATGAGCTAATTGGAAGAAGATCTAACTGTGAATACATTATAAATACCATAAAGGCAGTGGGTTGCTCTGTAGTATATCACCGGTGAATATACTGGAAGCTTTCAAAAAGATGCTGGGCAAACAACACACAGGAACTCATGAGATACAATTGATTCTGGTTTTGAGAAAAAAAATTATTTATTGCTTATTTCTGGATTTTTTTTTGTTTGGTTGGGGTTTTATTGCTGCTTAATCTTCTATTATTCTATTTTAAAAATGCACAAACATTAAACACTTGTTGTGGTGACAGTTTTTTCAACCGTTCTATCTAGTCCAGCTTTTCCATGGTTACAGATAGGATATTCAATCTAGAAACTTAACTTTTTAAGAAAATTGGTCTAAATAAATACTATATAGTTGATGTTATAAACTAATGCTTTTCAGTGTAAATTAATAGTGATTATCCTGATAAAATTCAGGATATGACTTTACTTTCCAACACGGAGTTATTAAATAACTGTGAGCAAAAAATAGTGAGAAAATAATATCCTGCTTGGTACAATGAACTCACAGAGTAAAAGTTTATATCCCTTTTTTAAACTAGTACTTTATGAAGAAGCTGAAACACAGGAGGCAACATGACAAGTTAATTGACTCCTGAGAGATTCTTTTTAAACTTTATTATTATGTAAAATGCAATAGCATATACTTAATGCACTATTTATTGACATAACTGGCCTTTAAGTTTATGAATTGTATATTTTATTAGTTTTAGGATCTAATATTTAAAACCAGTTTGCATTCTGTGATGAGCACAGGCATATTCGTTTCGCTTATCATAATAGAAAGTAAAATGATACATTTTTCTGCAGGAATGATGGAATGGGTTTCCATCACATTATCAGTTTTCCTACTGATTGTCATAGAATTACAGAATGGTTTGAGTTGGAAGGGACCTTAAAGATCACCCGTTTCTTTGGACACCTTCCACTAGACCAGGTCGCTCAAAGCCCTGGTCCAACCAGGCCTTGAAGACTTCCAGGGAGGAAGCATTCACAACTTCTCTGGGCAATCTGTTCCAGTGTCTTACCACCTTCACAGTGAAGAATTTCTTCCTTATATCTAATCTAAATCTACCTCCTTTCAGTTTCAAACTGTTACCTCTCACTACACCGTCTGCATTCCCTGATAAAGAGTTTGTCACCATCTTTCCTTTAAGTACTGGAGGCCTCAGTAAGGTATCCCCAGAGCCTTCTCTTCTCCAAGCTGAACAACCCCAGCTCTCTCAGCCTTTCTTTCTTCATAGGGCAGATGCTCCAGCCACTTGATCATCTTTGTGGCCCTCTGGATTCACTCGAGCGAGTCCATTTCTTTCTTATCCTGGAGGCACCAGATCTGAATACAGTATTCCAGGTGGAGTCTCACAAGAGTGAAATAGAGGGGTAGAATCATCTTCCTGGACCTGTTGGCCACAGTTTTCCTGATGCAGATCAGGATACAAACAGCTTTCTGGGCTACAAAGATACCAGCATTCACATTGAGCTTCTCATCCACCAACACCTCAAAGAGTTTCTCTGCAGGGCTGCTCTCAATTTATTCTCCATCTGGCCTGTATTTGTGCTTGGTATTGCCTTGACCCATGTGCAGGACCTTGCACTTTTTCTTGTTGAACTTTCTGAGGTTTCCAGGAGCCCACCTCTCAAGCCTGTCAAGGTACGTCTGGCTGGCATGCCTTCTTTGCAGCATGTCAACCACACCAAACAGCATGGTGTTGTTGGCAAACATGGTGAGGGTGCACTCAATCCCACTATCCATGTCACTAACAGAGATATTAAACAGTGTCAGTCCCAGTGCAGATCCCTGAGGAATGCCACTTGTCACTTGTCTGTACTTGGATTTCACACCATTGACCACAACTTTTTAAGAGTGACTATTTAGCCAATTCCTTATCCATGAAGTGATCCATCAGTCAAATCAATGTCTCTCAAATTTAGAGACAAGTCATGAAGGACAGTGTCAAACATGAATGTGCACAGCTACTATAAAAGACACAAAGCTTTTAATGCTGAATTTCTCACTTTTCTGGACTTTTATACATTAAACTCTCCTTAGTACCACACTTTAAGGAAGACTGTGTAGATCAACTGAAAAAAACTGACACAGGAAGTGCCAGTAGTAGCTTCAAAATAAGTGGCAGCAATTTGGAAATATTGACTCTCCTCAACCAGTTTCACAAGACTAAATGACTTATTTCTTGGTTTCTATCATAATATAAGTGATGTTAACTGTTGTAGACAAATTGCATTTCAGATTTATCCATCTACTTTTGGTGGCACTTTTCAGACACTTTAGTGTGTTATCTATGTTACACCACTGAGACTTAAAGAATATCTGGAGAAGGCACATGTTAGATTTAATACATTTTATAGTTAATAAACAGTATCATTCACTTATTTTTCAGTGTACTAGGGAAATTCTGATCTTCAATCTTTGAATTATTTTTGTCTTTTTGTTTCCTGGCAAGCATTTATACATTAAGAATGACAGTCATTCTGTTAAAATTGAGCAGAAAAATAAATAAATAAAATCTACTTAATAAGGAGTTTTTGCTGTTGACAGACTTTTCACTTTTATTTCTCATTAGATGACAACAACTTAAAAAAGATAGGTGTCCAAGGTAAACCCTAACCATGCAGAGACAGAAGCACTTACATGGGAAATTCCATTCTTAGGTAGGCTGAATCGTGCTCTAGATGTGTCTGTCTCTGTCCAGAGTTTCAAAAAAAGACTCATGTAGCTATATTTTCAGGTTCAGATTGCCTGAATGACAGAGCTCAGAGGGTTCTGACCAGCAGCACAAAGTCTTGTTGCAGGCCTGTAGCTAGTGGTGCTTCCCAGGGGTCAGTACTGTGTCCAGTCTTGTTCAACATATTCATCAATGACTTGGATGAAGGGATGGAGTGTATCCTCAGCAAGTTTGCTGATGATACAAAACTGAGAGGGAGTGGCTGACACACCAGAAGGCTATGATGCCATTCAGTGAGACCTGGACAGCCTGGAGAGAGTTAGGTGGAAGGGAACCTAATGAAGTTCAACAAAGGCAAGTGTAGAGTCCTGCATCTAGAAAGGAATAACCCCATGCACCTGTACAGGTTAGGGCTTGACTTGCTGGAAAGGAGCACTGTGGAGAAGGACCACGGAGTCCTGGTGGACATGTTAACCATGAGACAGCAATGTGCTCTTGTGGCCAAGAAAGCCAATGGTGTCTTGGTGTGCATTAAGAAGACAGTGACCAGCAGATGAAGGGAAGTTCTTCTCCCCATCTACTGTGCCCTAGTGAGGCCACATCTGGATTTCTGTGTCCAGCTCTTGGCTCCCCAGTTGAAGAGAGACAGGGAACTACTGGAGAAAGTCCAAAGGAAGGCTACAAAGATGATTAGGGGACTAAGGCATCTCTCTTACAAAGACAGGCTGAGAGACCTGGGGTTGTTTAGCCTGGAGAAGAGAACACTGAGAGGAAACTTTATCAATGTTTATAAATATATCAAGGGCAGGTGTCAAGAGGATGGGGCCAGACTCTTTTCAGTGGTGTCCAGTGGTAGGACAAGTGGCCATAGGCACAAACTGGAACACAGGAAGTGTGTTCCTTTTATTAACAGACATAGTATGCTTGTGAAAACTGCAAAATGGTGAGCAGTTAATCTTGTCTTCAATCTCAGATGAGATATAGTTTGTGCCATAATATTAAGTTTCTCTCCAACCAAAGAATTTAGCACGTAAAATTTTAGTTACAGGGTTATTTTGTATGTGTATTTGAGAATTGATGAAAAGTATTATAAGAATACTATCTGTGTATTTTTTCCAGCTTCCACATTCAATGTCACTCTTATAGCTTATAGGACTGTATTTCAGTAATAAAAATTTACTGTGAGCCAAATTAAACTGATGAGTTAAAGGGAAGAGACCTTTCTTAATCACCCAAATTTTGTTATGATCCTTTTCTTTGGAAGAACTTTATTAAATGACAATTTATTTGTATGTGTGCTTCTTCCCCCGACATGTGGAGTTATAAAACACGGGTTTTGATTTCATTTCATTTAAGGAAGATGCACTGATTTTCAAGAAATGGTGCAAGTAGCATGAAGGCTTTTTTATATGCTTCAAGTTATTAAGTTCATGTAATATCAAACCTTGTATTCAATTAGATCTTGATGTCTGAGCTCCATTTCTTACCGCAATCCATCAGACATTTTACAGGGTGAACAACAGAACTGCTGGATATGATAAACATGTCAAAGTCAGTGAAGGATTATGATCTGGTATGAATATTATAACTGTTTCACATAACAACAGTAAAGTTAGAACTGTTTGTCAACACTTTGTCATAAATTACCTACTCTTGGGGATTAGACTAGAGCATATCTATGTGTATGGTTCTTTAGAGCCAAAATTGCAACTCAAAAGCTTTCCAGAGTGAGATTTCTTCTCTAGAGTTGCCTATTTCTTCTACACATTGTCCTTCTTCAAATTTTTAGAAGTAGACATGATCTGACAACAGCTAAATATATGTGAAAAAATGCACTTCAACAATATGTTTGTGTAAGAAGAATATGTGTTTTCTACTAACACTGTCATTGCCAAAATTTGAATGAGTAACATTGAAATACTGATAAAATATTGTTCACTTCTAGTTACCACTGTCACAGCAGTATCATTGCTTATACAGAAAGCAGTGAGGGTATCAAGCTTCATACAAGGTACATGGTATGTCCAAGTGTATGGTATATCCAAGTAAATTCCCAGTCCCAACCTTATATAACTACTGCTAGAGAAAGATTTAACCAATTGGTTAGTAACAGATCTTTTTATAAAAGAAAAGTAGGAAAGAACAAGTCAGTAAAGCTGGCAAACTAGCTGCCTCTTTGCTTTCTTCCACAGCTAACTGTAACTCTTCAGAACAATTACTGATCATACTCTACACTCAAAAAGCCTAGGGAAGAGCTCAGATCGCTTTTAACCTACTTTGCCCTTGCAAGTCAATTTATCTGAGACCTGCTTGTCAATCAGAGATATGAGTAGGCTGAATCCACAAGAATGTTTCAGAACTGTAGGGAAAAAGAAAACACCACAGAAAAGTGAAGTTCTTACCTGAAATACATTAATATGTACACCAGAATATGCTCAATTAAAGAATGAAATTGCAATTCATACAAAATAGATTTTCTTTGTTCAGGTTGATTTGGAACATACAACAGATCATACTTGCTAAAACTTTAACCAAGTTTTTTGACCATGAACTTCAATTTGCATTTGAAAAGTTGAGAAAATTACAATTGTTCAAGATTAATTACTAAGTGCAAGGAAGTTGCCCAGAAGTGTATATTTAGTGCCTATGGCTTCCGGCTGCCATTGCAGATACTAACAGGTCTATCATAGGTACTATATTTCATCTATAACACATAGCTGCTCCAAATACTTCAGGGATCTAAAATGACATTGTACTTCCATGCCTTGGTGAACCAGTAATACGCACCTTAATATGCAAATAGCCAGGAATCCATTAAAAATATGAATAAAAGCATCCAATCCAAAAGTAAAAATGTAAATGCTACATGTGTGGGTAAGAAGAACAGGACAGAAACATATATCAGTTAATACAAGTGGAAAGTGTAATCACAATTATGGAAACAAAAGGACTCAGTGAAGTAACAGTGCTAATATAACTAAAGAAGGTGAGATGTAAGGGATGTTAGCAACAAAGATAGGATGAGAACTGATAGAGCATTAAGTGCAGAGAGGCAGATGGTAAATGACAGTGGTGATGACTTAAAACTGAAAATAGAGCTTTGGGCAACGTCGCGATCTGCCCACGCAGGGTCACGGCTCCGCCCACAAGGGGTCACGGGTCCGCCCACGGGTCCATTCACTACAGGCTATCTGTGGATGAATAAGGAAGATAGAGCCACACTGTATAGTATCTAGGGAATAAACATTACCATATTTCTATATCTGGATATTTTGAGGAAAGAGTTGTGTTCTCTAAATATTTTCAAATTACTTCCATTATTTAAAAATAAAGTATTTATTAATTAAATTATTTGATTCACTATCCTTAATTTTCACTCAAGCCAGAAAATCTGAGAAAATTCTGAAGAACCTGAAAACTACTATGAAGTAGTATAATGAAGCATTAAGATTTTTTTTTTCAAAACATTTACATTGATAGAATTGCAGGTCTGGTGAAGTTAATTTTACAGTGTTGATATACAGTTGGATTTGTCCAAGGTCTTTGAGTAATGCATTAGATTTTTATTAAAAATGTAATTGTCACAGAATGGAGCAGATGTAATTTAGAACTGGCTTGTTAGCTACTTTTCCATATAATCCAGCAGAGAAATATAAGGGACACACAGTATAATGATGGTTTGGGGTTTTTTGTTATACTTTGTTCTTTATTATATTTTTACCCAGGAACCATATGATATGGTGACTTTCTAGTATGGGTGTTAAATGACACTGGCTGAAGGGAGTATTGATAAGTAAAGCTAATAAAACTCTTTTTTCCCTCTTTAGTACCACTAAATACGATTGCAAATTTTGCATTTGAAAGTAAACAATACATGTCATATACATCTATACAAATTTTATATTGCTTAAAATAAATAATTTAGTAAAAGACAGATTTCAACATCTTGTTTCAACACAAATTCTCACTTGTGGTTCTCATGAAAAAAATGTAAAAAGGAACACCAGAAAGGGAGGGTACTTTTCACTATAGAGATCACCACCTCCTCAGGGAGGTAGTGGAGTCATCATCCCTGGAGGTGTTAAAAAAATGGGTAGATGTAGCGCTTTGAGACATGGTCTAGGGGCTAGGGAGATGTAAGAAGAAGGTTGGACGAGATGATCCTACAGGTCTTTTCCAACCTGAATGATTCTATGATTCTATGATTCTAAGGAGAACTGTGCAATTCTATATTCAGTTCAAGACAACAATAAAGACTTTGAAATGTCAGGAACGTCATCTGAAGCGGGGTCACAGCAGTTATGAGTAGTGTGGAAAGCCTGATAGAATCTCAATTGCTTCCACTCAACTTCCTTAAAACAATTTAGACAGATGCTTGTGTTCTGCTGCATTTAAAATTTAAAATGAGATCTACATCAATTATTATTGCAAGACAAGCCCTACAATATAAGTCTTAAAGAGACTTTATTTTAAAAATGTCAATAGATGACTTATTCTTCAGGAACAGGTAATTAAGAAAAATACTTGATAGTAGAGGATTTTCAGGATTTATTGCTAGTAAATACACATTGAAATCCAATCACTGGAAATTTTGGCAGACCTGGTCTTTAAATATAACAGATTTAACCTCAGAGCCACATTATGTTGGGAAAAACTATAAGCTCCCAATCATAAGCACATATAATTTGTGAGAACCATATTCTACAGTGAGGGAATATGGCTATAAACATGTCAGCAAGTAAACACTATTGCCAGAGCTAACTATTGAAAGATGCAGGTTAATCAAAATTTGCAGTAATGCAGCTTCACATGGGAAAGGGAACCATATGATCCCCTGTCCTTGCACACTATTTTCTTCTGGTTATCTGATGGAAGGCTCTGGAGAGGACAGGATCTTAGAACATCACAGGGCAGCAGATCATGACAAAAGCCCATTTTTCATTGATGCAGTTTGTTGCCCTCAGAAGTAAGGCAAGAATACTGCACTTCATTTGGCACCCCTAGCCTCATTTATGGCTTGATGTGTTCTTTTGGTTTTCTTTTCTCACCTTCTTAAGCAGGATCAGATAAACGGCTACACTCAGGGTGGACCAGTACTCTGAAACATGCTGATAATAAATTGTTCCTTATAATACTATATTTCTCCAAAATTACTTTATCAGCTTGTTAGTGGCTGTAATTCCATGATCTTTGCCCCTTCTTGCTGCCACCTGGTAAGAAGGGTTAGAAGATAAGTAATCTCATTACCTCTCTACATCTACATGCAGCTAATGTATTCACATCACAGAAATGTGAGTGAAGAGAGATGACATTTTTTTGATCACTCTTTAGACAGAATAGTCAGTGTTCAAGTTTTCGTCTTGAGGATTACTTTTCATCATGATGATGCTTAAATATTTGTTTTAAGGAGGCTTTTCTGTAGGAGGATCAAAATAATGCTATTAGCAATGTCATTTTCTTTATTGAGTAAAAGATTTGTTGTCTCCACAATAACAGTTATCATTACTAAGTTATTAAAGAAGAATATTAGAATATAAAATATTTTTTCTTTTGAGGTTTATTAAGCTTTGTAACATTTTTAGTCTCTCATGCTCCATGATGTAGTCAGCTTTCCTTTAAGGAACAAGCAATTCTCAAAGTGCAATCTGTAGTCATGACATGGATATAAGCCTTTCTGTAAGGAAAAAGTAATGATAGCTTTGGGAAAATTTTAGTTAGGTGAAGGCACTGAAGAGAGACATTTCAGTCTACTGAGAGCTGCAGGTGTTTTTAATAACCACATGAATACGTAGGATAAGAATTACTGACTAGGAATACATTGATTAACAAAATGGCAAAGTCATTAAAATTAAATACATTAAAATAAATACATTAAAGAAATACATGCATGCATGTGGGTCTTAAGAGGCTGGGTAGTAAGTAGCATGTAATGTCCTAACATTGCTTAACAGGACATCTTTTTAGACTGCCATTGTCTCCATTATTTGCACTGTAAAACTGATGGGAACATGGAAGACATAGTTGTTAGGCAGTGTAAATATGAATATTACCTAGTGCATATTCCTGAGACTGAATAAGCTGCATTGTTTTTGTAATTAGATAAATTTAGTGCTATTTTGTGAATACAGGAATATAAGAAATTATAGCATTAAAGTATAGTCCTTAAAAATGTATGTTGTGTTTTGTCATTTAACGTAAAGTTTTGTTGCTCAGAAATTTTAGTCATTCAGATAAGAGAAACTATCATGTATCAGAAACAAAGAACAGAAAACAAATTAAATTGATACCAAGCTTGTTCAAAATATTTAGTAAAATACAATTTTTAAATAGAAATACGTATTGCAAATATAAATATATATATATAAATTGGAAGATCATTGTGACCCATTCATTATGTCACCTATACTTGATAAAAAGCTCTGATTTTGAAAACTAGCAAAGTTATAACTTAAAGCTAGAATGTATAATTTTAAGCTATTGACAGTATAATAAGAATTTGATGAGCACTGGCTGTAGACTTCAAGAATTAGCATATACCTAAATTCCGGTTTGGAACTCTGCTGAGACATTCCTTTTAGGACACCCTATTTCACATTAATAATGCTTTTATTCAATACAGCTTGAACAATATACACACACGCAAAATTATTCACCATTGGACACTGTTTGTGACATGCATATCTAATTAGACTTCACCTTTTTACAGACACTAAGTACATTAGCTTTCTTCTAAGTACTTGTTTTTTCTCTCATGTAGTCACACAGCTTATTTATCAGCTTCCAAAAGTGAGCATACAAGCTTCCTTTCCTTAATGTGCATCTAGTAGGCTGCAGCAGCTCTTCTGGAAACTACAGCTGGTATTCCTTTAAATGAGACTACAACAGAGGATCAAGCATTTCTAGAATCCTTTTAACCATGCTTTTGAATTTGGAAGCAAAATCAATATTGAAGGACTGAACCTGAAGTTCATTTAAAAACACGGCAAACAAAATGTAAAAGGAAGACAGAAAGATAAGATGGAATAATCTTATATTAACAATTTAATTAAAGCCTCTGTTTTAAATTTATGCCACTTCTTAGTACTATGTTGGTCTCTGCTTTCTCTCGACATGATTCCTGAATTTTTCAAAAAAAGGTTCAAAAAACCTTTGTGCATGGATTGTTATTTACAATAAAACATGAAACAAACATTGAATGATTAGAATGATTTGGTTTGAAAGAACCTTAAAGATCATCTAGTTCCAACCCCCTGACGTAGGCAAGGATACCTCACAATAGACCATGTTGCTCAAAGCCCCATTCAGCCTGGCCTTGAACACTTCCAGGGAGGGAGTATCCACAACTTTTTTGAACAACCTGTTTCAGTGACTCACTACCTTCACAGTAAAGAATTTATTCCTTATACCAAATCTAAATCAACCCTCTTTCTGTTTCAAACTGTAACCCCTCATCCTATCACTACATTCCCTGACAGAGTCCCTCTGTGTATCACCTATAAGCCACCTTTAAGTACTCAAAGGCCACAATAAGCTCTCCCCAGAGCCTTCTCTTCTCCAGGCTAAACAACCTCAACTCTCTCAGCCTGTCCTCACAGGGGAGGTTCTCCAGCCACTTGATCATCTTTGTGGCCCTCCCTCCTCTGGATATACTCAAACAGGTCCATGTCTTTCTTATGTTGAGGGTCCCAGAGCTGAACACAGCACTCCAGGTGGGGTCTCACAACAGTGGAAGAGATGAGCAGAATTGGCTCTGCAACCTGATAGTCACATTTCTTTGGACGCAGCCCAGGATGAGGGTGGCTTTCTGTGGTGCCACCACACACTGCTGGCTCATATTCAGTTTTTCATGCACCAACACTCCCAAGTCTGTCTCTACAGCGCTGCTCTCAATCCATTCTCCATGTAGCCTGTATTTGTGCTTGGGATTGCCATGACTCATGTGCAGAACCCTGCATTTTTTCTTGTTGAACTTCCTGAGATTTGCGTGGGCCCATGTCTCAAGCCTGTCAAGGTCCCTCTGGATGGCATCCTTTCCCTTCAGTGTGTTGACCACACCACACAGCTTAGTGTCATTGGCAAACTTTGTGAGGGCACATTCAATTCCACAGTCCATTTGTCTGACAAAGATGTTAAAGACTGTCAGTCCCAAACTGACCTGAATAACTCCACTCATTACTGATCTCCACTTGGACATGGAGCCATTGACCACAAGTCTTTGAGTGTGACCATCTAGCCAATTCTTTATCCACCAAATGGTCCATCCATCACATTGATGTCTTTCCAATTCAGAGACAAGGTTGTCGTACCGGATAGTGTCAAACACTTTGCATAAGTCCAGGTAGATGATGTCAGTTCCCCTTCCCTTATTCATCAACACTGCAATCCAATTATGGAAGGGCACCAAATTTGTCAGCACAATTGGCCTTAGTGAAGCCCTGTTGGCTGTCACCAATCACCTCCTTATTTTCCATGAGCTCCAGTGTAGTCTCCAGGAGAATCTGCTCCATGATCTTGCTGAGCACAGAGGTGACACTGACTAATCTGTAGTTCCCCAGGTCTTCTTTTTTCTTCATTTTTAAAAATGACAGTTGTTTCCCCTTTTCCAGTTAGTGGGAACTTCACTGTACTGCCACGACTTCTCAAATATGTTGCATATTGGCTTAGCCACTTCATCCACCAGTTCCCTTAGGAACTGTGGATACATCTCAACAGGTCACATGGACCTGTGCACCTTCATGTTCCTTAAGTGGTCTCAGACCAGATCTTCTATTACAGTGGGTGGCTCTTCATTGTCCCAGTCCCTATCTCTGCCTTCTGTGACTTGGATGGTGTGACTGGAGCAATTGCTGGTGAAAACTGAGGCAAAAAAGTCATAGAGTCCCTCCAACTTCTCCACATCCCGGGTAACCAGTTCTCCTGTTTTCTTCTGGAGAAGGCCCACATTTTCCTTAGTCATAAAAAGATTATAGTCAACACTCTTTTGTTTATAGACTGATGGATTGACAATATTTTTAAAGCAATAGATGAATGAATTAACTTTTTTATCTATTAAGAACATGAAAATATTGAATGTATTTGTAGAGATATTAATATGTAATAATCATCAATATAAAACTGAATTAAAATAAGACACAAGTAATCATATTATTGCCATACAGTAGAAAGGCAATAGAGCAGTTTAAAGTTCTGAGAAGTTCTATAAAGCAATTTGGTGAAGGTCATTCATGAGATATCATCTCCAAGCAGAATGATGGAGTTATGTGCACAAATAAAAGGATTTATGTTAAATCAGAATACTGATTTAAATGTGATCTACCAAAGTGATTCATGCCCATATAAGTTCAAATGATATATATTCAAATTAAGATTTGTGAAATTATAATTATCTACCAATGCAGATTTGCTTCAGACATAGAAAAGAAGTTATTTAACCATTCCCACGTGCATATTTCTGTATGATTCATTGGCTCCTATAACAAATTATAATTTGTTTTCTCTTTGTGCTTTACAATTTATTCACTTCAGGGTAACTTCTTTACGCTGCTTGATAATGCAAATATTTGAAGAAAATTTCCTATGTATGTTATTTTCTGTTCCAAACCTACTCATTTTTATATTCTTAATTCTTACTTAGATGATTCTATGTACCTACTATAACCTATGTGAACAACAAGACATGGTTAATTTTTACGGTCAAGTTAAGCCTTTAGTTCTGTACATGCACACACATATTCATGCAAAGGTATTAAATACAGAAATCTCTTCTCAGATCTTAAAAAGCTGTGAGTACTCCTGAAGTTTTGGATAGAAGACTTCAGAGAGCTTAGGTGTCATTCTGGATATTTAGGTAACATGTTAGATGCATCTCTATTTTGTAGGTCCTCTGTATGTGATATTCTTCATGAGGAGATAATGTGTCTAAAGGACATTTCCTTTAGTGCCTTTGAAATAAGAAATTCTTGCTATATAGAAGATTATTTTGAAATAACTATTAATAGTATCCAGTTCATAATCTATACACTGATATTTGCATATCAAGCTAACAATCAGAAGTTTTAAAGCTTTCCATATGCTTACGGCCATTTACAACAAGATTTAACGGATACGTATAATTAAGTCTTCTTTCACATACTTCTGAATTATTAGGAGAATCTGGAGTAGCTTTTAAAAGTGGCAAAAAACCACATAACAAGTGCAACTTCTTTCAGATAATTCTCAGGCTCCCTCGGCATACTGTTGAACAAAGCAGAACTGACTAAAATAAAATCTGATGTTAAAATTCTAACTTTTTCAGATTATCTTTTAAAGACTTAAGTCTCTGTTATGTGATATATAAGTGGCAATATCACCACCTGAAGGTCCAAGCTCAAATTAAAATCCAAACACTTCCTAGTAAGCAATAATCTGGATCCTCTGTCAATGTTCATTACTCATTTGTGAACGCCATCCAAGGTTTATATGAAAAGAATGTCTCAAAAAACCAAAACATTCTAAAACATTATAAGGACATCTGTAGGATGTCAGAAGAAGAGACCTTGATGTATGTGAATCAAATATTCTGTCTTCATAAATCAGGGAAAAATATTTTAAAAATTTTAACCCATATTAGTAAAAGTAATAACAACATGTTCAGATTAACAAACTTCAATTAATTTAACTTTCATTGGAACCCTTTTTATACGAGTTTATAAGCTAACAAACTGTCTTGTTAATAAAGAAATCATACAATATTAAATAAAATTTTAAACAGCTATTCATTATGAAACACAGTCACAAGTAAAACACATATTACTTAGTAAAACTGTTTCAGTCTCTCACCATAGAGAAGCCTCTGTTATAAAATTAGTAAATTAGCAATAATTTTAAGATACTATCAATACGTTTAGCTTTGTGCATGAAAGGTGTTGCAAGATATTGCACTGAAAAAACTCAATAATTAATGAACTTAATAAATAAATATATAATTATATATAAATAAAAAATGTGATGGTCAGTATCTAGGCACTGGAACTGTTAACTGTAGGTCTGTTTCATCTCTGACCTTCTGGTTTTCAATTACGATCACACACAGTCTGGATAAGTATACTTTTGTTTTCCTCAGAGCTCAATCATTATTTTAGAATCATCATCTTGCCATTGTGTTATACATGTCTAATAGTTCAGGACACTTTTGAAAACTTTTCAATTAAATGCTGTGGCTAAAAGATTCCTTAATCTCACAACAAGCACTTATGCCACAAGAAAACTAAATTTGTCATGTCCCATTTCACACTGGGGAAGAGCTAGTTTCTTCAGTGGTAAAGGTAATTAATTCATTTCTACTTTAGAATTATTTTCTTTGTTGTCAAAAAAGGGGAATTTCAAATGATTTCTTCATCTCAGTGTTTTTTTATTCTATTTCTTGTTTGTGCCACAATCAATCAAATATCAAACTTTGAGTTTGTAAAGGTAACAGTAATTCAAATTAGTCTGCAGTGGCCCATGAAGTTGTAGATAATGGAAGCATGGGAGTAATTTGCAAGAATATTATGATATCATGCATGAAAAACCACATAAATACGATTATCACATAAATTATAAGGGCAAGATCATGCCCTTGGGGATTAATAAGAACTTGTGCTACAAGCTTATTAATTGGAACTGATAGTGTAAAAAGTTTCTGATTTTCCATCATCTTATGATAGTTTATAAACTTCCAAATAATTCAGTAATGAAATAGGAAAATGTTATCTCAGAATATATAGAACAACATGCCTGTTTTATTTTATTTTTAAATTAATCTTAATCACTGTATAAAAGGGGTTTGATGACTGAGCTTGAAAACTCTTGAGTTCTTTTAAAGTCCTATTTGACCAAAAAAAAAATTTAAAAAAAATCATCTTCTTGTTTGACTATAGGGCCAAATAAGAAGTTCTGGAAGGAGAAAATAAAATAAAAATAAGATTTAGGAAATACTGGGATTATTACTTTTAAAACAAAGAGGACGTCACCTCATAAACATCCTAAATAGCACTTCTGCCATCCTGGAACATTCCTGTGTCATTTACATATTACTCATGTCTTTCACAATGACAGTATTAGTTATTATGATCCTAGAGTCATCTTGCTTTCTTCATCTTAGGTTTGGACAAATCCTGACATATAAATAACTGATTCCGGTTGACTGTTTTTTCTACATGTCTCTTTTTATCTCTTCTTTTTTGTCAGTTAAATTTGAGTGAGCTAATCAAGAAAGTCTCTTGGTAGTGGGAAACAGTATGTGACCAAACATTTGCAGAAGCATCTGATGCACCTTACTGCCATGAGATTGACACAATTTTTATCTGATTAAAAGACCAGATGCTGCTCTATGCTTCTCCAGCAATGAGATCATCGAACACCAAAACCAGAAAGCTTGCTAATCTTCCTTATTCTTCCTTTTTAGATTGCATAAATTTGCTGTTGAATCTTCTGTGCTGTTTAAGAAAGAATCTGCTTCTCCCTGCATGAGAAAAAGTAGGCAACAGCTCTTATCATCAGGAAGACCATCATGATCAACTCTTTTTTTAAAAACATTATATAGCTGAAGAAAATGAGGAGACCTGTAACTCCTGGAATGTGCAGTGTTAGCAATTTTGATTTTCTAAGTGTTTTAACTTCCTTATTATTTATTGTATTTCTACAATCAAACTAAATGGGATTGTCACAATAACATCAACAGCAGTAATAGGATATGAAACCCCAAATCACATTAGTTGTTCAATGTTCAACAATTAACAAGCATTTTTTTCCTAGCATTTGTTGGGCTCGGAAGACTCCACAGAACATGGCCTTTCTTAGCAAAGGAAATCAACATTGTTTATTAATTATGTAGGCTCTAGGGCAAATTGCCAATGAACTTGCAGTAATACTTCTGGTTTTATTTTGCAGAAATCAGCTGGATAGTTACACTTCGGGAATACCTATTAGCATGCCCAAATGCTGCTATATACAGACAGATGTACATAATTACAATATGGGCACAGGTTATGAAAATGATAGTTTTTCAGGTGGGAATCACAAAATCACAGAATTGCTATGGCTTGAAAGGACCAAAAGATCATCAAGTCCAACCGTTATCTATCTCTACCAGGCCCACTTCTACACTATAGCCTTGAGCACCCTATCTAGATGGCTTTTAAATACATCTAGGGGTAGTGATTCAACTACCTCCCTGGGCAGCCTGTTCCAGTCCTTGACGACCCTTTTGGTGTAGAAGTTTTTCCTAATGTCTAACCTAAATGCCCCCTGGTGTAACTTAATGCCATTTTGCTAAGATTGCAGTTTTTATAAACAGAACAAGAGAAGAATGTCCTACATATCACTTAAAACTACACCTTGTGAAAAAAAAAATTATATTTTTACTTATTTCCATAGGCCTACAAATGGTGTAGTGTATGAAGACATGGTCAGAATCACAGATAGGAAAGCAGTAACAGGTCAGGGCCCTGGGCACATTTCACCTTCTAGGAGTTCAGCTGGCCATATCCAAGCTGAATCTAGATGAGCTCCTTCACTGGTAGGAGCTGATATGAACAAAGCTAGAAATGAAGGCTGCCCTTCCTTTCCTTGGGAGCTACTTTTAATTAAGCTGAGGCTGATAACACAGCAGGCATGAACAATGCCCTCACTAGCGAGGAGTTATGGTATTGGCTTAGAAAGTTAGACATGATCCAGTGTGTAGGCAATGACCAGGGTCAGCTCTAGTGTGATGCTTGCATTGGTGACCATTAGGTCCAGTATCTCACCTGCTCTGGTAGGCCTGTCTATTATCTGGCTCAATAAGTTATCCTCCATACATTCCAGGAGTCTCCTGGATTGCCAACAGCTTGCCATATTACTTTTCCAGCAGATATCATAGTGGTTGAAGTCCCCTAGCAGGACAAGAGTCTGTGAGTGCAAAGCCTCGTGGAGCTGGAGCAAGAAGGCTTCATTAGTAGGCTCCCCTAGATCAGGCAGGCTGTAGTAGGCACCAGCCACAAGGTTCTCTTTGTTGCCTTGGTCTCTAATTCTTACTCATAAACTTTTGACCTTTTCATGTCTAATCTTCAGGGACAACTCTTTACATTCCATCCATTTCTTGATGTAGCTATTGATAGTCACACTCCAGCCATGGAATTCATCCCACCAGGTTTCAGTAAGGGCAATCAGGTAGTAGCTTTCTAGCAGCACAGCAGCTTTCAGCTCCTCCTGTTTGTTGTCCAAAGTGCATGTGCTGCTGTAGAGGCACATCAGCTGGGCTGTCGGCCATGTCACCCTCTTAGCGATGTCACCTACTTAATATAGGACTGTTGAACAATGTATGATATAGAAGTCCTTAAATCTCCCTCAGAATTAATTTAATTTTCTGTCTGGATTTATGAAAACCGTATATTTCAACTACAGAACTTTAATTACATACTCTAACAAAAAAAATCTCCTAAAATAACATTTTTTTCTTCAGTATGTTCAAAACTTGCTCACAATCACATTTATCCATTCCCCAAGTAAAGATTGGGCTTTACTGACTCATGTACTGCAGGAATCATAAAGTACTTTACAAACAAATCAGGTCTTCTCTGTTTTAATCATCAACCAAAGAAACATATAATCAAATTACAGACTAGATAATTATCTAAAGGACAGGAAAAGATTCTTGTTTGGGATCAGCTTGAAGTTTACACAGCTACCACGAGAGAAGTATCACTTTCTTTTCAAATGAAGAAAACTTGACAATTTTGTTGTTAAAAGTAAGTTGCTACATAATTCCATAATACTATTAGTAACTTCACTCTTTGCTATGACATTTTGGCTATATTCTGTCTTGCAGGATGAAACCTATTTCATGGAATGAAATGAGTATATTTTTCTCTCTATTTTCTGTTGATTTCAGAGAAACATAACCACAAATGGGAGGAAACTTGGTTTCTTTAATCTTTCTAACTAATGAAATGAAAGTATTCAATAAGCCTATTAATGTTCTCATATCTATCACCATTTCATATTAAGATATGCTTCTTTTTTTCTTAATGAAGAAGAGAAACTCCCCAAATATATCATTCTGGTTACTTACTTACCAGTCTAATATAATCAGACAGATCAATTTCACACCTAAATCTGTTATCCAATATCATGTACAGTCTCTTCTTTACAAGCACGATAAGGAAAATCCAGTTTCCCAAACCTCTTGTTTGGGCTTTCAAGGTTTTATTAAAATGATTCATGCTGTATTGAATTTGATTTTTGATAGGTAACATAAGTAGAAATGCTGTAACAGAAATCTAGTTCTATAACAGAAGTAGTTTTTCCAATTTCAAGTATATTTTCATAGTCCATATATGAACTAAGACTTGAAAATCACTAAAGCATACAAGAAATTGTTTAACTTGTATACATAGACTGCAAGCTTTTCTGATAGACTCCTTGAATGTTTTGCTCAGTATCTCAAATATCTTGCATCCCTAGACTTTACAAATTGATATTTATCACTACTTTTCCCATACAGACCTTTGAAGAGAAGGTAATAAATTCCTCCAGAAGACAAACAGCAACAGGCAAAGCTAACAATGAGCATCTTCTGATGCAAAGCATGTTAGTATTTTAAGTAACTTTTTTAACCACTGCTGATGTTTCAATGGCAGATATCAGTCACTAGCCCCAAGTTTTGGCAGCCAATGGGACAAAAGTCACTAACTTTCTCTACATTGGAACTTTTGACTATTTTGCCAATACCTGTGCTAAAAGATAAAGAAAAAAGTTCAGAGTAAACTCTCCTACCTGCTTATACTAGAATCTAAAGACCTTGTCCTCTGTGATTTCATTGACAAGCTGATTTGCAGTAGCTGCTACAGACCTGAAACCAAAACTTTTCTTCCTTGCAAAGCACATCTCTCTCTATCCCCTCTGCACTCTGCTGTTGAAAAAATATTTTTGCTATCTCCACAAATGTAGCAAAGCTATAAGGTTTTGATCTCATTTGCCATTAAAAGAAGAACATAACTCCCTTGTGGGCACTGCAGTTTTGGGAAGTGCTCACATTACTGGTAATGACTTTATTTTATTATTTGATATTATTCTCCTGGTACCAGTCTTTATAACAGATTATTCAGATCAAGACTGTACCCCAACACTAGTAGAGCCCTCAATTATCAGAAGAAACACATTAAAGTATAAAATCAGAAACTAGATTTGATCAGAAATTGGATCTTGGTTAGTTCTTTCTTTATTAGAAAGTAGGTCTGTTTGAACAGGTGAAGAGGGATTGGGAAATAAAAAGAAAAAATATTTTTCAGTTAGTAGTTCCCTTACATTGGTTTGCTCATGTTATGCCCTTTCATTCCTACTTGCCTTGAAAGATGTCTCCTTTCAGAATTTGCTATTGCATTCAGTGTAAATGGCAAGGGTTTGGTAGCAGAAGGGCTCAGAGGTGGCTTCTGAGAGAAGAGGTCAGGGGCTGCCTGATACAGACACAGACAGTTTCAGCTGAGTCTACACCAGACCCACCACAGGACACAGCTGAGCCAATCCACAAAGTTTATGGGTGCCTTTGAAAGGACGGAAAAAAAATTAAGGGGAGGGAAGGTGGAGAGAATAAGGGAGTGAAGAGAGGAAGAAGGAACAATAAAGAGAATGAGGGAATAATAAGGTGATGCTCACGGAACACTCATGAAGGAACTGCAGCCCATAGAGGACCCATGTAGAGGTATAGCAAAAAAAGTGAAAAAGAAGAAGCACCAGAGGAAAAAACTCTATGTCCTGACCTCGCTATCCTGTGGCACTTGTTGCTTTATTGAAAGGACTGGGTGGAAAGGTGGTAAGATTTTATTTCTCCGTATACACTCCTGTAGTTCTTTCTGAAAATACATAGTTCCATCATCTGTGAAAGGCAGAGTATTCTCATCTTCCAACCACCATATTTAGCACTACAAATCCATGGAATTTTTTAGAAGTTTTTTCTTCAAGTGGTACTAATTATCACAATATATACATAGGCATCTCGAAATATTGACTGACACATAACAACCTCCGTCCCACAGGACCTAGAAAACATTAAAATTGCTAATGAGGAACAAAGTAGTATCATATAAGAAAAGAGATCTTGTGTTTGTTTTATGTCTAGTGAGGTTTTGTTAGCAGGTGAGGGGGCTACTGTATGGCTTCTATAAGAAGCTTCACAAAACTCCCCCAGCTCCAAGTTGGGCTTTGGCCAGCTGAGCCTCTGAGATAATATATTTAAGAGAGGAAAAACCTGTTGGGCAAGTTCTTTTATTTTGGGAGTTCTTTTTTTTAGGAGAGGAGTGGGACATGAGAGATGCAGACACGCAGGTCATTGAAGGAGAGGGAGAGGCACAGGGGAGCAGCCATTCCTCTTCAGCCTGTGATAAGATTGCAGGCTGAGCCCTTGCAGCTCATAGATATCATTAATGGAGAAGAGTCCTACTTGCAGCCCATGCAGGACCCCATGGTAGAGCAGGAGACCAATCCCAAAGAAGTCTCACTTTGACAGAGATCTGCACTGGAGCTATCTGTCACTGGGAGGACTACAGCCCATAGAAGGAACCCACACTAGTAGAAGTCTGTGAAGGATTGTCTCCCGTGGGAAGGATGCCACGTTGCAGCAGGGGAGGACTGTGAGTAGTTTCCCCCCTGATGAAGAAGGAGCAGCAGAAACAACATGGAATGACAGAATCATTTTGGTTGGAAGATTTTTAAGACCATGAAGTCTAACTGTTAACCCAGCACTGCCAGGTCACCACTAAATCACTGCATCTACACATCTTTTAAATAACTCCAGGGATAGTGACTTAACCACTTCCCTGGGCAGCCTGTTCCAGTCCTTGAAAACCCTTTCAGTGAAGAGCTTTTTCCTAATATCTAATCCAAACCTCCCCTGGTACAACTTGAGGACATTTCCTCTTGTCCTATCGGTTGCTGCATGGGAGAAAAGACCAACACCCACCTCACTACAACCTTCTTTCAGGGAGTTGTAGAGACTGATATGGTCTTTCTTAAGCCTCCTTTACTCCAGGCTAAACAACCCCAGAAATGTGGAACCCCAGAACACAGAACCGACTGGGACTGACCATAACCCCCATTCCCTGACCCTCTGCACTGTGGGGGAAGACGTAGCAGAGCTGAGCCTGGGAAGAAGGGAGGGAGTGGAGGGAAGGTGTTTTTTAAGATGGGATTGTATTTATCACTGTCCAACTCTGATTCAATTGATAAATAGTTGGTGGTATTGTTATTTAAATTAAATTGATTTGGTTTCCCCTAGTTGAGTCTGTCTTTTGCCCGTGACCATAATTGGTAAGTGAGCCCTCACTGTCCTTTGTCTTGACCCTTGAACCTTTTGTTATATTTTATCCTCCCCATCCAACCAGAGGAGGGTAGGAGGAAGTGAGCAGCTGCATGGTCTTTTACTGCCAGCTAGGTGGGCTTAAAATACGACAGGTCTATGTAGCAGTTGTATTTTTAAATGTTACTTAACATATAATAATATGCAATAATATGTAACATAATTAGCTTAAGAAAAAGTATGAATGACAGAGAATCTGAAGTTCCAAGCACCTCATCTTAGTTGTTTCTGAATATTTTTCTCTAGCCAGTTCAATTTGATGCTGAAAACCAGCCAAGTTCTGATGACTATGAGAAACATAGCAGTAAAACAATATAATCTTTGTTTGTTTATAAGTATTTCTGGACAGAAATACCAAGTTTTGTCACCACTGTGCTGATAGTTACTCGTTACAAGGCCAATGCTGACCATGCATGTCAGCAGGGAAATAATTAGGTGGATTGAAAAGTAAGCACCGTGTAGTGGTACAGCATTGTGGCACTACTAAAAGTACTTAGAAGGACTAGGTACTTGCACTGCTTAAAGCCTTGAATTTGGCATGGCACTGCACTGCTTTGACCTCACTGTGTTGCCAGTTGTAATTGGTAGAACAATTATAGCATTATGCAAATATACCACAATCAGTAAACTCTTTGTCACGTGTATTAGAAATAAGATTTATAATGTATAACCCCTCATTCTCCAGAAACATAAGGTTCATCCCTTGCTGCTGTGAAGATATAAAAGCCAGAAACTACTGAAGAAAATAAGTAAGTGATGTATACCAAAATCCAGTGAACTACCCAACTCTATCAGATCAGGTAGCAAAAGCTGACAATCAACATCTCCCATTTCACAGTGAAGACAATTGCGCACAGTGAGTGGTGGGTTCTGGCTTGTCTGATTCGGGTGGGTGTTGTGGCAAGAACTATGGATTTTAACTTACAAATAAGATATAAGGATGAATTCAGTTTCATCCTATCATTAATAAAGTGTAGCTGGGTATTAGGGATGTACACACCTAGTGCACTTAAATTGTTATTTCCTCAGCTGACCCAGGGACTTCTTGGCTAGTCTGTGTAAGGGTGAGACAATGGACTGATAGGACAAGGTGCCTGCCTCACCCCTTAGTGCTTTCACAACAAAGCATTTGATTAACTGTTACAGAAACTCTCTTGGTGAGAAGTCCCACAGTTCCTTGGATTCTTCCAGGCAGGTCCTGCTCCCTAGAAAATCGATAGACACTATACGTAGATTTATGTGTTACTTAAAATCCTGGATGGAGAATCTAACTATCCTAGAGACTCCTCCAGGAGGTCCATGCTGCAGAATCAACCAAACAGCAGAAACACTGGTACGTAGTCAGTAAAATTTTTTCCTGCAGATCAAGAAATGCACATAGGATAGTCTTTTGTAAGTAGAAAGGATAGTAAGAGACATTTTCTAGGTAGCTTAATAAAATCACTAGTGGTATATTTTGCATTAGTAGAGTTGTCATGTAGAATTGTGGGGCAGATGGAATTGAAAACAACAGTGCTTTTGGCAGTCTTACCTGATCCAGTTAAAGATGGTGCTGCAAGGACCATTTCAATGTTGATATTCGTCACAATCTAGACAGCAGCTGGGTGATGTGCTTGCAAGATTTGATTCTACAGGTGAGGTTTATCTTAAAAAGTCTGGGAAAGTCTTGGAAACAGACTCATCTCCACAAAATCCTTGCTGGCTAAGGCACAGCTGTGTACTCACCCTGCTTGTATATGGGAGCATAATGTTCAGTATTCCATGCTTGCTCTCTGAGTCTTCTAAATAGGTGGTGATTTCAGTGGGTGGTTTGCGTTAAAAACTTAAACTCAGCATGGCAGTTTATGGATATGATCTTTTATTTGAGACAACAGACAGGACATATCCTTTGTCTCTTTTCTTAGCAGTCCCCATACATCTGGGCAACCTGTCTTTCAGTACTTCAATTTAAGTCTAAACACTTTGATGAGGGAATAAGGACTTTGTAATAGCTTTCATGATGAGGCTGCAGCTCAAAATCCAATCTTTAGAATGTCACCTCCATGCGACATTCACCAATGAAAAATAATTTTTATGACCATAAATTGCCATTCACATGCAGCAGCAGGCAGTACTCAGGGAGATGGTCAATCAGTTATTTCTAATATTCGTGTTTAGTAGCTTATAAACTATGATACATTGAAACCATACAGAAGATTCATTTCTCTGGGAAGATCCCTGTCTTTGAAATGTTCTCTTATCCCCAAGACATAATGAAAAGTTATATTTTGCCTTCCTAACGTATAAATGTCTATAAGCTACCTCAAAATTCTGGCATGCATCTGGCATAGGTAAAAGCTTCCAAGGATTTTGAACTGCATGAGGAGTCCTTCGCTAAAGCAAGATTACACAATAGCACAGAACAATCCCCACTTCCCAACAAAATCTCACTTTGGTTGGGAAAGGAAAAGAAAGGAATCTCAATTTAACACTTATATACTAGCAGGAAAATTCTTTTTAAAAAGAGAATTCTCTGAGGGCACTTACTGATTTCCTTTTCTCTACTTGGAGGTTCAAAGGTCTGTAACACTGACTGAAGATCCCTGCTTTGAAGAACTGAAAAGTTTTCTTGATTTTACATCTGGAAGATGAATACGTTACATAGTATTCCTAACTCTGCACATTCAGAATTCAGGAGCTGGAACCCACTAAGCATAGCAGACTTATTAACAATCGTAAGAGTTTAGTTAAGTGCAAGTAGCCCGGCACATTTGATGCTGAATGTAGACTTAATTGTTCACATTGGTATTCTCTCCAATGCAACAGTTAGAAAATGTTAATTCGTCTGGAACACTGAACTTGTCACATATTTCAAGATATGGATATCTAAGACAAAAACTTAACATAGATTCTGCATGAGGTTGTCAGTCTTCACTGAAAGGTAAATACACTTTTTTGTAGAAAATTTAAAAAGGTTATTCTCTTTCCCATTGTTGTACCAAAATAGATTTTTAGTTTCAGTCCCTATGAGTCTTACTTTTTGAAAACCACTTCATAACAGTTTGCCCCTCACTTAGCCAATATCCTCAGTGATCCATAGTATGATTCACAATTTTAAAAGCAATGAAGAATATGGTACAGTCTAATTGCCTCTTGACTGCATGTAGGTTATTGAATAGGTAAAATCAATTTTACTATACAGTGAGCAGGCATGGAATTAAGGCAGTCTTATTGAAGAGCTGGTCAAAAGTCATTTCCAATTCAAGAACTTTCCATCAGAAAATGCTAATTTACCCATTACACCTTTACTGCCAGCCAGGACTGACCAGTTTCCTGATAACCTACCCAAAAATAAAAGCTGCAGAGCCAGGCTGACACTCTATGTAGAGGGATAGGAAGAATTTAAATTTTTATTATTTCTGTGTATTCACTACTTCATGATCTTCTTGTGGACAAGAAGGGAAAAGGAATGTCTGTACTTCCCTTCCTACTATAGTATTATTCCAAAGAAACATATTACACAATGGTTTTGATATATGTCTTCAGAGAATATCTGTTATTAAAGTTACAGGTTTTATTCATATGACTTATAAGACAACTGTTTATTTTATTTTATTTTTTTCCAAAAAAGCCCAACTCCCTAACCACAAATCATATAGACCAGGATTTTGGAATTAAATTCATATTCTGAGATTAATACCTTGCCTTACCAAATGATCTCCTTGATTATACATCTCATTGGTTATTCCTTTCTAATCCATTCCTGTTAGCTCAATAGAACTACAACTCCAAATATGAAATACACCATTTCATAATAGACAAGTTAAATTAATTTTAGGGAATTCAGACCAGTATTTGAAGTTCCAATAAAATTTTAATAACATCTATGTTCAAGAAATTAACTTTAAGGGTTTTTATTTATTTTGTTTTATTTTTGTTGTTGTTATTATTTTATTTTATTTTATTTATTATCACTAAATATTAAGTGATTACCCCATTTCTAATGTTCTATGTTTCCCAGGTGCATAAGACTGCCTCAAATATTTTATAATCTGAGGTATGTAGATAGACTAATAATGGAGTTTATTCCTATGCCATAACTATGAAAAAAGTTTTCTGTAGCTTTCTGAAGATTTTACTTGTGTCATTTCATAGGCTCTACAAGAGTTCTTTTGTATGTGTCAATTTACAAAAGAAAAATGTGTCTGGGATAGTTGCTGCCTGATACGGTTTAATTTATCTTGTAACTTATGCATTTATAAACACACACTTTCCTAAGTTTACTTTTTTTTTTTTTTTTAATTGTCCCTGTAAGACAAAAAAGTCTTATAATGTACAAAGTACCTTGTACAAAGAGCAGCATACATGATAGCCCCAAGGTATCTTTATTTAAGATAGTTTGGAGTTGGTAGAATTCTCAAAACTGCTTAAAATGTATATAAAACAAACAAACAAAAAAAGAAAAATCTTACTTTTAAGCTAATCCCTTTTCCCCAAGAAAAGTAGTCTAACTGAGCTTATGATCAGAAGTGTTGCAAGAACTACCAAGTGCTGGAACTATCAATCCAAACCTGTCTGGTGCAGCTGGCATAACCACACAATATGAACCAAAGTTAAACTTCATCATTGACATAGTTAGAATCTGGATTGCATGTGCTAAGGAGTCATTCTGTACATATAATCATAGAATGTATTGGGTTGGAAGGGACCTCTAAAGGCCATCTAGTCCAATCCCCCTATGATAAGCAGGGACATCTCTAACTAGGTCAGGTTGCTCAGAGCCCCATCAAGCCTGACCTTGAATGCCTCCAGGGATGGGGCCTCCACCATCTCTCTGAGCAACGTCTTCCAGTGATACATCATAAGCAGGGATTTCCCAGCTTGAAAAGATGGGTTTGTTCATACTCTAGTGTGCCAGTTGTGTAACATATGATCAAAAAGATTGCAACTAAGGAGTCCTTCTGTGAACCAGAGTGACGTAGTTTCATATAAAAAATATGGCTGCTGCACAGTGTAGGAACACAAAATCATTCTTTTCCTACTTTTGCAAAGGATTGTAAAAATTCAAAATTTTAAAATTAAAAAAGCAGAAATTTATTCTCATTCTAGATCTGGTGACCAAAAAAAGGCAATTATTTTTTTAAATAAAGTTCATTTTGTGGCATGGCTATAATTACTCCAAAGAAAACACTAATACTCCAATGAATTCTAGTGATATGAAGCATGTTATGAAGTGTGAGCTATATTAAGAAAATCTCAATGTTTATTAGGAGCATAATTTTTAATGTTGCTTCTCATGAAAAAGAAACAA